>PVHY01010401.1:0-52053 GCA_004024945.1 Uropsilus gracilis
TGAACTAGTTTACATTGCCACCAGCAGTGTAGTAGTGTTCCCTTCTCTCCACATCCTCGCCAGCAATTTGTGTTGTCTGTTCTTTGGATGTGGGCCATTCTTGCTGGTGTAAGGTGGTATCTCATTGTGGTTTTGATTTGCATTTCTCTTATTACTAGCGATGTTGAGCAATTTTTCATGTGCCTGTTGGCCATTTGTAAAGAATTGCATTTAATTTGCCAGTATTTAGATTGTCATGCTATGTGTATAAAGCTAGTAAGCTTTTTATCAACATTTTCTATTTAAACAGGAAAAAGTGGCCTTGGTCATGAAGCATTATTAAAACGAAAAGCAGAGGAAAAATTAGAAAACTACAAAAGAAAGATTCACATGAAAAATCAAGCTGAAGAACAAGCTGCAGAACACTTTCGGTAAAACTTTGTACTTGAGCTCTCATCTTTTTGTATTTTTATTTGGGTTTTATCTCTCCTTTGTTCTGGCATATTTTCCAGTAGATAGGCATAAAAAGTGGATCAAGAAATTCAGGTTTATTATACAGGGTTTTTTTTGTTTGTTTTTTGTTTTTTTGAATTAGAATGCGACTTAAAACTAAGCAAGATGAAATGAAGCTAGAAGGAGACCTGAGAAGAAGCCAGCGAGCCTGTCAGCAATTAGATACGCAGAAAGTAAGACTTTTACCTGCTTCTGGTTTGATAAAATGTTTTGGCACCCAGTAGGATTTGCCATGTATTTGTATTTAAAAAAGGAGAGGGAGAAGGTTACTTGCTCACTCCAAATCTGATGATTTAGCCTTCTACCTTTTTGAGCTTTTATTTTGCATGCTCTACTTATCTGTGATAATGGAATCAGTGATTTTTTTTTCTTCAGGAACTAGAGTAGTCTCACCTTTCCAGTAAAGGTTTAGGAACATACTTATATTTAATTGTTATCTGCTTACTTGAATATTGATTAATTGGAACAAGAATATGTGGAAATTCTGCTTACCAGAATATTTGATTAACCAAAATAACTTGTTTTCAGTACACACTCAGTATTGATTAACCAAAATAACTTGTTTTCAGTACACACTCAGTATTTCATTTGTCTGTAACTAGTAGAATCATGGTAGAATGCCACCAATTTCAGATTTGAAGTGCTTTTATACTCCTGTTTTTTCTTTCTCATTTTGATGGCTCAGGTACCATCAAAGTAAAATTCATTTTAAATCTCAAAAGTTTATGTAAAATTTCCTTCGATGTAAATAGATTCTGGAAGATTGCTGTATTTCTATGACACTTTATTTTGAATATATATAACCACTAACCTATTTAACCCAAAGCTCATTTTCCCCACTAGATTGTCAGCAACCTGGAGACATATTCTAACTGGGTTTTGCATTCCCTAGTTCATAACACAGTGCCTTATTCTGGAAGCAACACCTTTAATTGAAGGAATAGATTCATAATGACACGATGTTTGGCTATATTTAATTGGGAACGACTTCTACATATTGCAGAATATTCAGGTTCCCAGGGAGGCATGGTACTGGTTGAGACCTGAAGAGGAGACTGAAGAAGAGGGAGAGGAAGAAAAAGAACAAGATGAAGATGAATATACAAGCGAAGATTTAAGTGTATGTTTTGGCACTAGTTCCCTTGTAGCAGGATGTCTCAGTCTTGGCACTATTAACATTATTGGGGGGTGCTGTATTCTACTCTTGACCTTTATCCAAACTGATTGAAAGTGAGCATAGCAGAATATTTATGACTAATTCAGCATTATCTATTCTAAGAGATCAGAAGACCAAGAGTCTCTTCTTTGCGAACTATTAATGTGTTTGTGTCTTGTATCTAGCTACTGGAAAAGCTACAAATATTGACTGGTTACTTAAGAAAAGAACATTTGTATTGTATTTGGTGTGGAACAGCCTATGAAGGTAAGAAGATACATTGTATTTTTTTTAAATGCCTATAACTTATTCTTTGATTTTCAGCTATACCTTGTTTCATAAAAAGTGATAAATCCCATTGACAGTGAAAATTTCTTACCCTGTCCAGTGGAAATATGGGATTGGTGTCTTAAAAAATATTAGATAGAGAAAAATTGAAACCTTATTAAAGTTGCTTTTAATTTTTCAGAATGTGCAGAAGGGAATTTTTCAGTATATTATTTCAAAGGAAAGACTATTTTAATCACTTGAGGGTGGTAAATTTTTTTTTCTTCAGCTGTAAACACTTGCAAGATATATTAAATTTTAGAATATTTTATATCTAAACTGTTATCCTGAACCATAAAGATTAAAATATTGAAATTCACTGAATTATTTTTAATATTTAAGGAAAGAAGTCGTTTAAAACTTGCCAAATGTCCTTATATGTAAATATGTGTATATATGTATATACACATATAGAACTTTATTTTTTATTGTAACTCATATTTGAATCTCTACACAAGTATCTATGCAGGAGAGGGATGGTTAGAACACTGAGAACACTTGTTTCTCCTGACCCCCAGGAACAAAGGTGGGATTCGGACTGGACCTTTCAGACCAGACTCCTCATCTGTTTAGACCCACCCCCCCCCCCACACACACACACTGAAGTCCTTATCACAGAGGTCATATTGTTTTGGTAACAGCATTCTGGACAGTCTCCTGACCTAGTTCCAGTGACTGTTTGGTTATATCCAGTCTGCCCATTACTGTGTTAAGGAGGAAAGCACAGAAATAAAAATTCTTTCAAGAGATTTCATGGACCAGGCATAGTGGTGCATGCCTATAATCCCAGCTATCTGGGAGGCTGAAGCTGGGGATCACTTGAGTCTGTGAGTTCGAGACAACCCTGGGCAACATAGCAAGACCTAGTTTCAAAAAAAATTTTTTTTCATAGTTTCCAGACCAAGCATCACTATTCAAACAACCTCCTCTTTAACTATTTGGCAAAAACATGTATCATCTTTTTGGTACATTTCTGATACTTACTTGTCCATGAAGAAGTTCTCAGCCTTGCCCCCAGAGTCTGGCTGTCCCATCTGGAGCAAGACTTTGAACTCACATCAAACCTTAGGAGGATTCTTCTGGGACTGAGTAGCTTTTCCAACAGAATAGTCTCTTTGAGAGCAAAGATGGTTTCAGAAAGTGCTTAAACCTAAACCCTTGCAGCCAGTGTGCAAAAGCAGTTCCTTCCCAGAGTGGAAACATTTCCTGAAAGTTCCTGCCTCCTGCAGTCTGTTCACTGTCAATCTACTCAGGGTCATTGTTAGAACAGGTGCCCCCACTCAGACCCAGGAGGAGCTCTCTCAACTTGCCAAATATCTTACAGAGCTAAGCTCTTTCCCTCCTAACACATTTGCCCAAGCTGGCTTTGCTGACTTAAATTTAAGAACTTTGAACGTGAGAGTAAGGAGTTATGTTGCTTTTATCTTTTCCTGGTTTGTTCAGCACATTGTCAAATGTAGACATCAAAAATATATGCTGAAATAATTTTCTAAGATAGTTTACTCTTTTATTTTTCCAGATAAAGAAGATCTGTCTTCAAATTGTCCTGGACCCACTTCTGCAGATCATGACGATTGAGGTTATTCAATAAAATAGAAACTTAAAAAAATGTTGTCTCCTAAAGATCATTGCGCAGTTAACATTCCCAATTTTTGATTCCAGTAAAGAAAAAGAGCCTTGATGTTTTATTCTCTTTGTACTTGTAAGGTTTTTGTATGTACTTTAGAGTATAATTGTTCAGTGACTTCAAAAAAAATAATAGGCAGGTGGGAGAAAAAAAATAATGGAATGTTCTTTGATTTCGGTTTATTCTCATGCTTATGGGGTTTTAGGACACTAACAGGTGATGCTTATGGGGTTTTAGGATACTAGCTCCCCTCTTCATTTTAGAACTAATTAATGAATAAGACAGGGAAGCCAGATTATTGCCAAATTATTGGCTTTATTGGAGAAGCTGAAATAGCAAGGATGGCTTGTGCTGCAGTTGGGCTCCCCAGTAAATCTTCCAGATTGGAGAGCAGTGTAGTCTCTGTCTTGCAAGGGCAAAGCCCATCTATGCCTTGAGACCACTTATGGAGCAGGGCCACATATGCTCAGTTCCTTCTTCCAATATCAGATAAGACACCTCTTTCTGGAGAGGTAATGAGTAAGAATTCAGAGTGTACACCCACACTTCTCTTTTCCAAGGAGCAAGAATAAGTTCCCTTTGCTTCATGCAAGCATGCAGAAGGGGATAATATTCCTCTCAATAAGTTTGTTTTCAGTAAGTTCTAACCAGTTTTAGAAACAATAATAGTAAAATACTGTTACAGCAATCTATATCCATTGTAAGTAACCCATTGCAAATTTTGACTAAAGACACTCAAGGGAATTAGGAGTATCATACATGATGGAACTGCTTTCTGAATTTATGAACCCTTTGACATGTTGATGAATATATATATTGGTGACTATATATTTGTAAGTTCATATTGTTGACTACTATTGTTTCATATTTACTTTTCAAGAAATAGTAAAATTTTATTAATGGCAAAAACAAAAGTATATCTTTCCCTTGGAATTACAGTAAATTACTTTAATGTTATTTCCACTAATATATGGACATTCAGCCCATCAGTGCTAATGCCATGTGGATTGTTTTAGACAAAGAGGAGTTAGGAATTACTTTCTCTTTCCTGTCTGGCAGACTAGAGGGACAACCCACCAACAGCTTAAAATATTTTGAGTATGTTGATGAACAGCTATGCTGATAATGTGGGAGTAATGATGAAACCCAGCACTCAATCAGTATGTGCACATTTTCAGGTCTAGAGGTAGAAATAGGTTGGCCCTAGAGAAAGCTTTTATGTATTTACAGTCAAAAAACAGGATTTTTAATGAGTAACATTTATTTTTATGTATATAGCTTCATAATAGAAAATAAAAACCAAGGAAGCTAAATAAAATAATTTTTTATTTGCTTACGAATGTTTGCATGGAGCCAGGCATGGAGGCGCATGCCTGTAAACTTCAGCCTATGAAGCAGCTGGGACCAGAGATTGCGGTTTGAGCAAGACTTAGTCCCAAAAAATAGCTGGGCGTGGTGATGCACGCCTTTAATCCCAGCTACCTGGGAAGCTGAGTCTGGGGATTGCTTGAATCTGTCGTACCACAGGCAATGTGAACCTGCAGCAAGACCTAGTCTCAAAAAAAAAAAAAGGTTTGCATGTAATTCGAAACTTACGTAGATGCTAACATGTCACACTGCCATTTTGTTTATACTGTGGTATGTCTATTTTTATATCAAGAATTAAAAATTTTTGTTTTCTTTCTGGAGCTTTCAAGATTCAAAAAATGTATAGACATCATACATCAAATTGGTTTATTCATATGTTAAGTGTTATTTGTCAAATATATAACTAAAAAATTGAAAATGAGCATTATTTTTGTTTAACATCATATTTTGTGTGATCAAACATCAAAATTCTTAACACTGAGCATTAAAATACAAAGTTATGAGGAAGGAGTTACAATATAACTCAAAATTTCTACTCCTAGGTATGACATGAAAGGAAAATGAAAGCTTGTCTTCATAAGACACAGAAAAGTTCGCATTCACATTCATGAAAATGTAGAAACAACTCAAATGTCCATCAACTGATGAACAAATAAATGCGATAGTCATAAATACAATATCATTTGGAAGTAAAAATACCGACCTATATTATAACATAGAGGAAACTGTGATTCCCTTTAAAAGGAGTGTCCATCACCTTGGCTGATGGTACCCAACAAAACTCATTTCCGACTTCTGGTCCCCAGACACACAGAATCCATATATGTTTTAAGTCCTCAATTGATGGCTTAAATTGTGGCAAATTGTTACAGCAAAAAATGATCTCATCCCTTCAGATTGACAAATTTCTGTTCTTACCTATTGCCTACAGTCTCAAAGTGTCTGTTGTAATAGATATAAAGTATGTTTAAGATGAAAAGAATAGCTAGACAGTAAACACTAGTAGACCCAGTCTTTGCTTTAAATAAAAAAAGTTAACTGTTACCTTTAAGTTCACCTCCCCAGTCACATTGCTCCCACCCCTCTTCAGAGACCACTGTTAGTATTTATTATAGTTATGTCACGTGTTGATGTTTTGGTCAGGAACTGACCACATGTACAATGGTAATCTCTGTATGTACAACCTACTTGTGTTGTAGGCAGTATTATCTAGGTTTTAGTAGATACACTGTGATGTTCACATAATAATGAAATCATCTGACAACACATTTCTGACACTTCCCTGTGAAGCTATCCATGATTGTATTACTCATTCCCATTATTCTTCCTATTATTATTTTAGTATGATAGTTTGGATTCCTAAACAAAATTATTTCATTTAGTATGTTGTAGAACTTCACAAAAAGGGGATCATCGTGTATATATTTCGTAACCTGTTTCATTGGCTTGACTGTGAACCTGAGAGGTAGGTCTAGCATGGTTTTAAACATAACTGACAGTTCATTTTCACTGCTCTGTAGTACCCTGAGTTGAGAATGTAGTACAATTTATGGTTTTCTAGTGATAGACATTAGCGTTGCTTCCTTTATTTTTGGCTATTAGAAAGAGCTTCTAGGAACCTTCTTGTAAGCATGTATGGAGGAGTGAAATTTCTGCCTTTCAGTAAAATGTACACATTTAACTTCATTCGGTGATATCAAACTATTTGCCAAAATGACTGCATGTAACTTATCTTTTGGGGGTACATTATTTCTCCAGCTGACTTGTTAGCTATTTAATATATAAAAACAATCTATTTCCTTTTTTGGTCTAGAAACAGTAGATATTTGATAAATACTTATTAATCAACTGATTCACCAATCTATTTAAAAATTATAGATATTTTTCTTTTCTTTTTTTTTTTTTTGAGACTAGGTCTTGCTATTTTTGCCTGTGGAACCCGCAGGCTCATGTTGTCCAGGGTACCACAGACTCAAGCAATCCTCAGCCTCAGCTTCCTAGGTAGCTGTGATTACAGGCGTACACCACCACACCAGCTATATTTTTTTGGAACTAGGTCTCACTACATGCCCCCGCAAGACTCGAACCATGATCCCTGGCCCCGGTCACAGTTTCCTAGGCCGCTGCTTACAGGCATGTGCCATCATGCCCAGCTATAAACATTTTTTTCCAATTTGTATGTGTGTGTGTGTGTGTGTGTGTGTGTGTGTGTGTGTGTGTGTGAGAGAGAGAGAGAGAGAGAAAAGTTTCTGGGCTAAACAAACCACTTACAGATCCCATTTGAGAAGCCAGCATTTTGCATATTTTCTTTTTAATTTTTTATTTTTATTTATTTTTATTCTTTAAATCACAACCTCAGTAAATGGTTTTGAGGATACCTCCTCCTCGCTCTGGTACCCCCTCCATTTACTCAAACCCCTCTCTTTGTTGTTTGCTAATCTGTGTTAAGTCCATTAGTCCCTTTCTTTGCTGTGGCAGTGTCCTTTTACTGGGTGAGGGACTGTGTTCTTGGGACAAGGTGAACCATGCTCGTAGGTTTTCAGTGTTAACCTTGCTTTGGGCAGCCAATCTACATTTATTTGTGGTCTTTCCATGCTTTATCATTGCAGGCCATCTTCTCCAATCCCATCTCTGTGTTGTTTTGCTGCTTTACCTTATGGTTCTGGCATCAGGTTTAGGGGGCCTCTCCCCCAGTCAGTGTCAGTTAAGTTTCTCTGTGAATACAGGCATCTGTGAATGGCCTTTGTAGATCATCTCTGCCTCAGTTTGCAGCTTTGCTGTGGGGCCTACACCCCCACTTTTTGGCCTTCCTCTCCCGTGGTGTGGGAGAGGTGCCTTCCTCTCCTAGCAGGTATCTCAGAAATGAGGTCTTGGCTATTCCAGACCCAGAGAACACACAGGTATGGATTCATGACATTGTGTTTCCATAGTTGTTTCCTTCCAGTCTTGCACACACTGGTTCTCTTGATATTCCATCTCCTGTGTGCAGCTCAGACTTGTGGGCTGGAGTTTTACCTGGGTCCTCACCCATTCTATGATGGGGTTTGTATTATTTATGTTCCGCTTCTGAAGATTAGCTGGAGAGTGAAATGGAAAGGGCTTTCCTCCCCCGTGTCCCCCACCTCATCCCTCCTCCTTCTGCCCCTGGCCCCTTCCCTCCTCTCCTTTCTCCCCAACATGGGGGTGGGGCCCAGATGGCCAGGCAGTCTCAGTCTCAAGCCCATTCAGGCAGGCATGAGCATGTTAGGCGGGCATGTCTCCCTGCTCAATGTTTTAAACATTTTTTTTTCCATTTTCATAATAAGGACAGTTAGTGAAAAGTAAAATATAAGACTGTTTTTTAATTAAAAGAATGCAAATATTTCTAGAGATGTAGAAAAAAAATGAAAATGAAAATGGACAATAAATGCCATTGAGATTCTCCAGCAAACTTTAAAGACAGGAAAATTAAATATCAGGTGTGAGATACTTTTTCAGAAAGGCTTTAACATGTTTTTCGTTTTCTTTCCTCTGAAGTATCCATCCACTTCTTCAAAATGCTCAGTATTTCATCTGTCTTGGGTCGTTTTGAAGCTTCATTTGAGAGTAGTTTCCGCAGAAGATTTTTCTGTAATAATGGTAAGAATCAATGTAATGATACATTGAAATAAATAAAATTCTGATGATTTTCAAGTACTTACTTCTTTGTCATCAAACACGTCTGAGAATGTGCCAGCCCGTAATTCTTCAAAAACCTAAAAATAGAACAGTATACATATAAATCCATCAGGAAATTATTCACTTGGGAGGAAAAACAAGCTTAGGAAGCACTATCATGCTAGGATATTTCCAGATCTTTGGAAAGTCTCTGTAGCCAGAAAGCAAGTGGAGTCCTCTATCCCACTCCTTTCCATCTAAGAACCCTGCTGAAGTGACAACATGTTGAAGTGTTAAAAGTATCATTTGCATTAACTCCCTTCAACCTTCCTGAAATCTTACATATTTCATCACTTCTGTTTTATAGAAGAGAAGGCTGTTGATCTAAGTCTCCATTGCTGAGTTTCTGACAGGCATATCTGCTTGCCTAATTCCTTTTGTGACCCCTGCATCCACAAGAAGGTCATTATTCTTTTCTTAATTTAACTAAGTGTCTTTCCAGCACCACTAACCCACTACTTTCTTGTAACTTACATAGTGCAATTAAAGATACTACCTGCTACTACCAAAGCACTCTGTATATTCCTATCCTCATGAAGAATCACCTTCTTTCTCATTTGGATTCTAAAAGTGAATTAATCACTCAGAGCCCACTTAACTGCCTCTGTGAAAACTAAATGTGTACAGCTGAAAAAAAAAAATCTCCCTCCTACTGGCTTCCATAAGTTTTCATGCCTTCTTCAACAACATCTATTGCATTCTCTGCTATTATCTTTCCTTCTAGAAATAAGTTCCTTGGAAACAAGGCTTATTTGTTTTTATGATCCTGTAGCACTTAGCACAGTGTCTTAAGCAAAGCACACTATCCATAGACTCTTACAGAGTGATTCAAATAGAAAACAGCTAATTTTAGGAGATGTATTAGAAGACCTAAATTTGGTTGCCCAAATTTGAAAGAGGTGAAATCCATATTTAATTTGCAGTAAACATTAATACTTTCCAGCCTATTCTCACACAAATGCAACAGTCTGCAGCAGCATTTTGAACTGGACGGGCAACATCCACTTAACTTTTATTGAGATTTTTACCTTACATGTTTCTACAAATGTGGTAGGTATATAAAGAAGTTCTGCAAGAATTAGGCCCAAACTATAGATGTCCACTTCGTTTCCATAGTTTTCAGAAGCAATCTAAAGAGAACAAAATAAAAATACCTGATGTGAAAATCAACTGAGGCCAAAAAAGTTATTTGACCAAAATATCTTATATGCTATAACAAAGTATGTCTGTGATCAATACCTGTGGTGTCTGAATGGCCTGGTCAAATCTGTTACTAACTAGCTAAATCACCTCAGTATATTACCATCAATATGGAAATAAGCTCATCTATAAAATAGAGATCACAACAATTTTAACCTCAGAGTTTGATTATGAGAGTGAGATGCCCAGGTCACACAGTTAAAATACGGCTCATACAAGTTAAGTTACTTGTATGCAAATATTCATACAAGATTTATTCATAAGGGTCTATCAATGGAAGTATTCCAAAAGTCCATCGACAGTATAATGAATAAATTGTGGTATATTCACACAATTGGATAGTACAGAAAAAGGCAGGAGGAATAATTCACAGGTGTCAGGATAATCTAGAGGTTCTCCAGCAGACATTATTTTGAGTGAAATAGCAGTTGAAAAAGAGCACATTCTCTAAGATCTCATTCATATAAAACTCAAGAAAGACAACCTATAGTCATCACTACATTTGTGTAACGAGGAAGGACTGATTGGAAACGGGCTTGAGGGAATTCTGGGGGATGAAAGAAAAGTCCTACATATTTTATATGTGTGTGGGTTCACAAGTATATTAATTTAAAAATGTACATTTAAGACTTGTTTATTGTATGGCATGCAAATGATTACTCAATAAAATGTTTTCAAAGAAAGGAAATCACCAAGAAAATGAAAAGCATAATGATAAATGACTTTGTAAAATATAGCTGAGTAACAATACAGGATAATGATACTCAAGAAAATGAAGAAAAAGATACAGAGAATTTCTAGAGAAACTATACATAAATACATGTAAGAATGGCCTAACTTAATAAAAACCTGGAAAATGCAAACTAAGCCAGTAAGATACCACTCACCACACTGATCAAAACTTTAATCCAAATAGTACTTGGTATTTGTAAATGTAAGAAATTTGGATATAATCTAAATACCCACTAATAAGGAAATAGTTAAATAAATTATGGTATATCTATGCTTTGTCATACTACACAGATGTG
Source organism: Uropsilus gracilis (assembly GCA_004024945.1). Classification (NCBI taxonomy): domain Eukaryota; kingdom Metazoa; phylum Chordata; class Mammalia; order Eulipotyphla; family Talpidae; genus Uropsilus; species Uropsilus gracilis. The sequence continues at coordinate 10,895 of PVHY01010401.1, forward strand.
AAAAAAATGTGTCAGATCCATTTGTATGGATAAGGAAAGATTCTGAAACTGTTGAGTAAAAAATACCAAGTCCCAAATAACATTATATCCTTGCAAAAAAATGTAGGTATGTATATTTTATGTAAAATAAATATGTATATGCTTGTATAGTCACTTCTACATATCTTTATATCTCAAGAAAATGTTCTAAAAAATGAGAAGTGAGGAGTAGAAAAGGAAGATTAACAGGAAATTTCTACTTCAATATATTTCTGTACTGTTCTGATTTCCCAAGAGTTGTCTACTATTTCTATAATTAAAGAAAGTGGAAGAAATAAACAATGTGTAGGCAGAGGGCAGGGGAGCTCACCTGCTCTGGACTCATGTATCGCCTAGTTCCCTTATCACATGTTCGTGCTTCTTGATTTCTCAGGGATGTGACAAGTCCAAAGTCTCCAATCTTTATTTGTTTTTCATCTACTAAAAATATGTTACTTGGCTACAGAAAACAAATAGTATTTATAAATACCAATTCAACAGATTGTTATCACATCCAAATCATATTTAGCATCAGCTATTTATTTATTTATTTTTTGAAACTAGGTCTTGCTATGTTTGCCTGTGGAACCGCAGGCTCGTTGCCCGGGGTACCATGGACTCAAGCAATCCCCAGCCTCAGCTTCCCAGGTAGTTGGGATTACAGGTGCATGCCACCACGCCCATAGCATCAGCTATTTAGATATTTACTCATAAGGCATTTACTCTTACATGGGTAGCCCAAAACAAGATATTTACTAGCACAGGTCTTTACTTATTTTCCTAATTAATTTTTTTGTTGTTGTTGAGCTGAGATTGGTCGACAACATTATACACAGGGCGCCTGTCATTAAGCAAACATTATCTTCCATTGCAACCTCTTGGGCTCTCCCCACCTTTGTTCTCCACCCCTGGCCCCCAGCTGTAGAGTCCATTCTACAGTCAGATTTCTAAGATTCATTTAGATCATTTTGTCCATTCTTCTTGTTTCTTACCTATATAAAAGTGAAAATCTAGTCACAGGTCTTTACAATACCAGCTGAGGAAGCAGGACTTTTGAGCGGATATTTGAGAAGATAATTGAACACAGCTGCCATATCTGAAGGTTGTTAAGTAGAAGATAGATTTTCCTTGCACTATCCTAGGGGATGGATCCAGGACCAGAGGTTGGAAACAACAGAAAGATATGTTCCACTATAACCTGTCATACTAATAGTGTGGTACACAGAATAAAAGTTTCAGAGTTCCCAATCTCAGGAAGCAGTAAAGATGAGGTAAACATCTACTTGCTGGTAGTATTGCAAATATGAGTGCAGGATTTGATGAAAATTAAAAGGAAACACCCTTAAGTTCCCTTCAAGAGTCTCTGACTGCCTGTGTATCATTGCAACTTCAAAGGCCATTACTAGATATTACTTTAGAGAGAGACAGGAAGTGGGTGGACTCCTTGGAGAACCAAGAGAGGAATACTTTTCAAGGGCCACTTGTTCCTCTCCAGACTCAATACATAACTATATACATGAGTTCTTGATTCTCAAGGAACTTTTTGCTTTGTTCTTTTTTCCTGGCTGTGTAAAACAGGTGGGGTAAGCAGAGAGTTAAATTCCTTATAAACAAGGAACATCTGCCTAATCTGGAGTGATCGGCAAAGACTATGTACAGGAACTGAGGTGAAAGGGGACAGGCAGAAAGAAATACATTGCATGCAAAAATATGACCAAAGTTTAAGCCACAGGACTCCACATGAATAGTTTGCAGTGAGAGTAGGCAAATCACAGGGTAGAAAGCATGGAGGTGCTGGGTGACAAGTTAGGTGTAATCCAAAACTGGTCCCTATACTGGGAGAGCAAAAAGAGACGAAAACAAAAGAGACAAAGAGAAAGACCAAATTAGTAGATGACAACTGCAATAACGGGAAGGGAATTTTTCTACACAGGCTTTGTCTTGGGTGGTTGCAAGACTAGTAGTACCCATCCTTACCCCCAAAATCATTAATGCTCATATGGAGACTTCACTTGGTTTCACCAGTTGCACCATCCAGGTGGTTTCAGCAATTCACTGTATCTCAGGGACCTATCTTTGTACAGCTTCTGGGAGCAGAGAAGACAAGCAGAACCCAAATTCTCATGGAGTGGGGATTTAGTTCCCAGTTGAACAGGCAGTCATATTCTTTTGATTGCCTTCCCCAAAAGGAGAGAATGAAAAACTGTTCTTGCTTTATTCATTTTGATGAGAAGGAAAAATGGAAAAGCACTCATTTAGACCATGAAAGAAGCAAGGGAATCAGAAAAAAAAAGAAAATATGAAGGAATGCTATATACTTCAAAATTTGGATCACTGTAATTTTCCATCATAAGGCAGAAATGTCTAAGCAAAGGCAAAGAAAATTCTAGTTATTCTGCTAGAGCAGCCATTAACTACCAACTAGGAATTACTGAGCAATTAGGAAAGTAATGTTCTGAAAGTCAGTTGCCAGAGTCCCTTCAGCCTCCAAAGTAAACCTGAGCAGCATCAGAGGCCAGGACACAGCAGCTGGCTGGCTGTGCACAGTGATTCTTTGCTCAATCTACTCAAGTTCTCAACCAGGGCATGATAATAAGCCAGAAAATCAGAAGTGAATGAGTTCAGTGTCTCGGTAAGTTCACTTGCCCTGGGCACCTCCTGAATGGGTCTATGGAAAAGTATTTGGGGCAATTTCTAGATCCATTCTAAACTTAGAGATTCAGAGATTCTCATATTTCCCTGTGACTAGAGAATTTCAAGACTAGATAAGATAAATATAAAAATCACTCAATTACATTTTTTATTCTTCACAAAACAACATACTTCCATTTACCTTAAGGTCTCTATGAATAAATCCTTTTCCATGTATATAGTGCACTCCTTCAATTATTTGTCTAAAGAAGTCCAAAACTAAAGCTCTGCTTGGTTTCTTGCTTCTTCTTTCGTTAATCCAGTCGTCCAATGTCCCTTGATCACAGAATTCCATTTGGATGAAAAGGCACTGACATTTTGGGCTGGGTATAAAATTCACAGTTTGTTAGAAGTAGCAATAGAAATTTATTTTTTTAAAAAACTAAATTTCTTTTTAAAAATTATACCTTACCTTTAAGGAAACTGAAAACATGTTTGAGAACAGAAATTTAAACTTTGTATTTCTGCACAATCATGAATGATAACTAGACCTGTTTTAGTGATCATGTTGAAGTATATTTAAATGTTGAATCATTATGTTGTGTATTTGAAACATAATGTCAATTACACCTCAATAACAAAATAAAAGGGTTATTATCTACTACTATCATTTTGGTGCTCAAACTCCTCAAGATTGGTCAATCATCACCTCTTCATGCTAGTTCTTAGAACATCTAGGTATGGTCCCAGTGTTCTTTGAATAATTCCTAATCTTCAAGCACAGAAGATGTCCCAGTACCATCTTCTACTTTCTCTGATGTACTGTTTCCAAGGGGCAGGGGAAATACCTAAATATGATACATAAGCTGCAACTAAAAAAAAAAAAATAATAATAAGCCATTATTCAAATACAAATTTCCAGATTCCTAGAGAGCTTTTATTTATTTAGCTAATTTATAAATTATGAGCCTACCCATTCTTTAATGCTGAAGAATTAACACTTTTTCTAATAGATAGGAGTAATGCATTGATACAAATAATTGAAGAAAAACAAATTTTACTACCACATAAAGGTATTTTGAAGTATTTTAATTTGTCAATCTACTGAAAATCTGTTTTGTGAAAGATATGATGTGAATGAGTTAGACACAATGAGAGAGATATTTACTTTATGGTAGTTGGAGTTTAATAGAAGAGAAATAAAGGAAAACAAAGTTAAGTAACAACAAAAGCAAAGTTATTCTAAGAAAAGTGTTGAGAAGCTGCTATGAGATATAAATTGGAGGGCTGATTTTGTTGCCATGCTTTACTTTGTTTTAAAACTAAATTGGCCTCAAGCTGATTCATATTATTTAAATATAGGTTGGCTAGAAAACAGATTGAGGTAGCCAAGAATTTGCTGAAAGAAATTCCATACACCGGATGGTCCATATACTAAAACGGAAAAAATTAAAAAGCTGTCAATTACAGGGGTGGGGATGGGGCTGGAGTTGAGACACGGAATGAACAAGCCCTTCATGTCCTTAAGATTTTAGTAAGGACAGTCCCAAGAGATGCTTGGTGACTTTTCAAGACAGATACAAGCTCTCTAGACCCCTCTAGTCCTTTGGCAGTGATTTATCTGAAACAAATTAAGTGTGATGCCAGGTTGAGTGCCTCCATCACAGCTCTAGGTCTTGAAATTCTATTTCCTGCCCACCACCATGAGTGGTGCATTTGAATTTGACTGCACTTTACCAATCAAGGGCCCATGAAGGAAGAGGAAACTTCTGGAAGTTCTGCAGGCAACCTGAATTTGCAGTATCTACATGTTCAAGCTTTCTTCACAGAACTTATGTCCTGGATTGAAGCCAGGGCACATAAGCAAACCTTTCCCTTAGACCCTGGAGTTGGAAAAGCTAACCATGAGATTTTGAAGACAGCTAAAGAAGAGTGAAAAAAGTTTTTTAAAGACATAGAGCAAGGAGAGGAGCAAAATAATAATAATAATAATTATTATTATTATTAATTATCTACTGACATGCAGAAGGGAAATGGAAGTGACTCAATGTTTGTGGTTATGACTGTTAAATGTAACTAATGGTCTTAGCTGGTAATAAATGACCAATTCCTTTATCCTATTATAACTATGAAAATTTTGTAGTTACCTTGACTCACTTATGCTGTGCTCAGGGTCATAATCAAATCCACCCCAACAACCATAGTATTGAACTATATTTGTATGCTTTAACTCTGCCAAAGCTTGCACCTCGCGTTCCACCTTCCTAGTTTAAAGAAACAAGGAACAAACAAGTGTTAGTATACATCCCAGATAACAACCACAAAACACCTCAGAGTAATAAGAGATAACTCTCTGTACTCTCTTATTGAGTGGTCAACAGGGTTCTTGTACCAGGAGTACCAGGAGCACTCAACAGGGCAAAGTATATAAAAAAGATGTGGCTATTCTTACTCTGAACATAACAAACAGGGGCACACATGATTCCAAAGATCAGACAACTTAAAAGTCATTTGTAGTAGACTTTGCAATGCCAGTTGATGCCATTTTTGATCATGAACTCACACATTATATTTTGCCTACACTTGCAGTAGTAGTATTCTGATCTTCAAGATGCAAATCCCATTTGGATAGCAAAGGTAGGCAGCCCAGTCAGGGGTGATCAAGGCAGACAAACTGAGACTTCGCTGCACATTGTGGGAGCTTATATGGAGTTAAGGGAACTTTATGGTAAGTAGAGTATAAATAAATATGAGACAGAAAAACAAAACACTTTGCAATTTTCATTTTGCACTTAAAAAATTCTACAGCTGCATGACACAAAATGTGTAAACATAAAGAAGAAATTATTCATTGATTAACAATCCCAATGAATAATTTGGGATTATTTCTTACAGTTTTGCTTCATACACATATTTAGACATTTGTTTTTATAGTATATTCTTTTCATCTCATTTTTAGATACTATTGTTATAATTTTCCTTGTTTTACAATCTATTAAACCACCATGTACAAATTTTTAATGTAATATTTTAAAAGTACATAAAAATAGATGAAATAGTATAATGAACCCCTATTTAGTCATCATCCAGATAAAATAGTTATTAACTCCTGGCCTATCTTGTTTCATGACTATTCATACCCAATTTCTTATCATTCCTCTGAATTATTCTGAAGTAATTTCCCACATCATATCATACTAAATATTGTCAGCATATAACCACCTTTTTTTTTTCTTTTCTTTTCTTTTTTTTTTTTTGAGACTAGGTCTCGCTATTTTGCCTGGTGAACTACAGGCTCACAATGCCCGTGGTACCACAGATTCAAGCGATTCCCAGTCTCAGCTTCCAGGTAGCTGGGATTATAGGCACGCGCCACCATGCCCAACTATTTTTTGACACTAGGTCTCGCTATTGTTGCCCCAGATGGGTCTTGAACCCGCACACTCAATTGATTCCTAGTCTTGGCCTCACTTCGTAGGCTGTGATTAAAGGCATAACCATAATTTTTAATGACTGCAAATAGTCATTGATCCGGAGAGAATGTACTTGATTTCTTTATCACTGGACCACTTTTTGTGCTAATTTCCTAGTATTGCGACTCATAGATCTTCTTAGGTATGGCTTTTCCCCACAATTTTAGATGATACCCGTGGAACAGGTTTCCAGAGAGAAAACCCATGGCTGAAAGCATGTAAACAGTTGTGTGACTGAGGTTAATATTTCCAAGTATGTTTTTAATTGTGTTATACACAAAGATGCTAGAAATATCCAACTACTGCACCCTTACCATAATCATTATTTGCTACCAAATGGAAGGTAGAACAAGACTTCAATATGGTTTAAAAGCACAATGAAGAATGATGCCAAATAAGTATGGACCAGTAGGTGGAAGGGTATTTCAACCATGAGGCAACGTCCATGAGAAGAAAGTGGGTAGGTTTGATTGTGATGAAGAGTGCCCAGGACTCCCATGCCTGCTTCTCCTTTCCTTTGTTTAAGTCATTTTCCTTGGTGCTTATCTCCTTTCCACCTCTTTCTCTAGTCCTTCAGGGGTCAGTCTAGCCATGTTACACATAATAATAATTACCAACAAAATGTCAAACAAGACTTATGAACATGTGATTTACCACCTTCTTAAGTGGTTTCTCTATGGAAAAAGCTCAGCTATCTACTTAGGTGGGGAGGAAGGCTGCTCACATAAAACAAACATGCAAAGCATGGATTATAGAGTGAACACGATAGATTGGCACCAATGGGCTCTAACTCTTCAGCTAGAGACTGTTCAACAGTGATCATCATTCTTTCCCTCCCTATACACACATCCACTTCTCAGAATAAAAGGTAGAGTCCATTTGCCATCTCCTCAAATCTGAGTAGCCTTAGTGATTTTTTAAACCAAAACAATGTGGAATTTCCAAGTCTAAGTCAAAAGTAGGCTCTGCTGCTCCTTCCTGGTCTGTTGGATGACTTGCTCTAGGGATAATGATTCTTGTCTTCAGCCGCTAAATCATCAGAATCCCAGACCACCAAACAAGGCCATGTGGAAGCACCCAGGTTAACAACCCCAGCTAGACACCGCCCCCCCCATACCCTGCACCAGCCATTGGCCATTTAAGAGACTCAGTAGAAGCTGCCCACCCTAGTTACATTTTCAAATGACTGCTGACTGCAAATGTATGAAAGACCCCAACTGAAAACTATCCTGATGAGTACAGTCAAATCACAGGACTATGAGAGATAATAACTTGCTTTAAGCTATCATATTTTGAAGTGGAGTGTTATATAATAATAACAACCAGAACAATTACCAGCGAGCTCAAACATTATACAAATCAGTTCATCTTTGGATGTGTCTCTTGATATTTATTTTATGTTATTTATTTATTGATATTTAAAATAAAGATAAATAAAACTAAAAATAGAATCCAAAAGGAGACCTTAAATAAAATTATTCTAGCCAGGCATGGTGACACGTGCCTGTAATCCCAGCGCTGGGCAGCTGAGGCCAGGGATCGCTTGAGTCCGCGGGATGGGACTACCCCGGGCAACACAGCGAGACCTTGTCTCAAAAAAATAAAAGATTCTGCAGCTTCAATTTCCATCAAGAAAGTCTCTAAAGTATGATCAGTGATGTGTCTATTTTTTATTGAAATAACCGTAGTAAATAGAGATCATTTCAGGGGAAATCAGGCTCCTGGTGCTAGAATGATATTTTTAAGAAGGAATAGTAAAAGTAAATAATGCAATAAATAAAACAATGTAATGAAAAAGACAGATACATAAAAAGTATAGTGCAAGCTCAACACAATTCTTTATTTAAAAACAGAACAATTTACTACTTACCAACTATCATATTTAACACGCTTGATAACATAAATCTTAGCATCAATTTTATGTTTGGCTTTGAAGACTTCGCTATATCCACCTGAGCCGATGCGTTCAATATCTGTAAAATCCTGTAGAAACCTTGAGAGATAAATGCCACTGTTATGGTGAGATTCGAGGCTCCCACTCCCCATGAGTTCCACACCTGCCCTCCCACTTTCCCTTAACAGTTTTTTGTGAAATGGCCTGGATAACAAATTGACGATCCCCTTCTGTACAAGAAAGATCCACCTCACAGAAACTCTTGAATCACAAAGTTCCTTTCTCTTTTCCCAGCATAACAATCATTTCAGGATGTATGTTCATGGGGGGCAGGGAGGGAAGGTCAGAGTCAACTCCAGGTTGTGCAAAAACTATGATAAAGAAGCCCTGAACTGACAACCACAGGGTCATGGTGGTGAGAAGGTCACAGGTGTCTCCTTTTTCAGTTCATCTCCTGGCATTTGCTCTTCTTGTTCACTGCATTCTGGCACATAGGGTCCTTTCAACTCCTTGAATTCACATCACCTTTCCTACCTTCACCTCCCACAAGCTCCTCTTTCCATCAAGTAGAGGGATTTCCCACCACCTTGTGCTAACTCATTCTTCTGACCTCCCCACAAACATGACCCAAGAAACCCTTCCTCACCCCACACTCTAAATCCAAGAGTACAGTCTTCATTCCTCATGAAACCATTGTTTTTCCTTCAGATCTCTGGCCACAATCTGTAACTACTAACCTTTTCATGTCATTGTTTATTGGATGTTGGTGATGCCCAAACAGCTCTGGGAGGGTCAGGGCTGTTTGTACTTGTTCTTACTGTAAATCCAATACCCAGACAGTGCCTATTACATATTAGGTACTCATTAACTTATTAAGGATTTGTCATTTCTATTTTTTAAAACTTAGATTCAATGTTCCCTGCTGTAAAAGAGGCTTGATTTCTTTTAGATATTTTATGTATACCCAAACATATGATGTACCACAAAAGGAAGCCTGTTTCAAAGGGAAACCCAGTAAGGATCTAGAATATGCAAAATAGATTCAAGTAGGTCTATTCTGGTACCTGCAGAAACACATTACTCACACACACACAGAATCACCAGTTTATAAGAGTATTTGCTTTCAATATTAAAAATGTCCACAGATGTCAGAGAAAACCACATAATCATCACATAGATCTATACTTACCACATCTCATTTGCATTTATGTAACTTTTATTCCTCTAAGAGAGAATGACCCTTTATGGGCCTGATTGTGTCAGGTGGGAAGATAAACCCCTAATATATAAGAATCCTTTAAAAAGACTTTTGTTAAGCAAACAAACCTAGTTCTATTTTGCAAGTTCCCTCTTACCTTGCATCAGCAGTATATTTATTTCTTTCTTTCAGAGGAACGTTAAATGCAGGTGCCAGTCTTCTAAACCTTAAAAGAAGAATGTAAAACATGAATAAAACTAAAATAAGATATAACTTACTTAGATTAAATTTTATGACAAACAGTATGTTTTTTTATTTTTAAGTCAACCATTAGAATAATAAGCACATGTTAACATCTTTTTGTATAAAAATATGCTTCTCTGTTCTCTAATGATTTTCTTTTCTTTTCCTGATTCTATTCTCTTTTTTTAATTTTCCTTTGTCTTTACACATTCATCATCATATGACACTTGTATCTCTTTTCCTCCCTCTGGACTCAAAACTTCAGGAAACGTCTCTCTCACACCATGGTTCTGGCTTTTCTTCCTTTGATCTCACTCCTTGGCAATGATAGACGGCCTGTAATTAGAAGTTCCAACACTACTCTGAAACTAAACATATTGAACTACTGCTCTATTTCCTCTAGGCTTCTCATGCTTCAACATCCTTATTAACATCAGAACACTGATTCTCATTTCTGCATTCCATCCAGAAGAGACCACCATCAATCCTTCTCTTTGATTCCTTCTTCACCCCCTCACCAGTTAATGTAACTCTACTCCCTCAAGAAATATCCACATTTGACAGTAGGTCTCACAAATTCTCTTCATCCTTTCTCACTGACACTCTAACCAAAACTAGTGTCCAGCTCCTGCCATCTGCAGATCCCTCTGCTCTCCATCCAAACTCCTGCAAGAAGACTCATTTTTTTTTCAACTCACCACCTACTGTTCAGAGAGACAGACAGGAGGCTCAGGGGCAGTTGCTGTGGTCTCTCTGGCACTATCAGCTCTATCAACTGCCTCAACATTTTCTCCAGTTAATCAGTTCACCATGATTTATGTAGAATATGGTCATTTTCCTTCTTACCTGATTTATTACACCATTTTTATCCTACCTGCTTGTCAACCAAATAATGCATTTCTGGAAAAAAAAACACTCCAAGTCCATTTCCTCTGTCAGTCTCACCCAAAATAATGCCTTTAGTTTAGCAACACCTGCACCAAAAGCTACTGTTGTACACATATTCAAAGATTTCTCTATATATTTAACATTATAGAGTTTAGGCTTTTTGTGATTCCTAACTGTACTTTCTACATCTAAAATTCCATTAAAATAAGGATGCACAATACAAATATTAACAACCTAACAAGCTAGGTGGTTAATGTAAGTCTGAAAGAATTCTTCATATCAAACCAAATTTATAATGCTAGTTACCTTTTATGGTTCTGGTGTTTACTTGAGCAATTGTTCTATAACAAAAAGAAAATAAAAACCAGGTTTAGATAATTAGTTAATCTTCCTTTTCTTGTTTTTCTTCCTTCTGTCTTTCTAACTGATTTTGTGATCACAGCTCTTTGCCAGTAAGATGACAGCCTCATCAATATTTTTACTACCATCTGTCCTGCTTCTGAGTTTACTTAGCTATCTCAACATTCTCATCTACTACAGCAACCACACTGATATGACAGGAAGGACAGAAATGATGATTGTAAACCATCTTCTGCAGACACACTGATTCCCCTGGGATGGGATGGGGCCTCCCTAGTGATCATCAGCATTAACAATTCTAGAGAGGAAAGCGCTAATCACAATCATCCATAGTGCTAATAAAGGGAGCCCAGGAATCTATTTTTTAAGCAGTTTGTGATATTTTAGTTCCCCAAGGGTTTCTGATCTGACAGTCAGTTACAAATTACAATGCTGATATTTTTAATATTTTTTAGCAGAAGTGAGTTATTTTATACCTATATTTAAGAAAAAGAAGCTTCTTTATCTCTTAAAATTTAATACCATTTAAGTGAAAAAGGCTATTTTTCACTTACATACATTCACTTTTATTTTGGCAGACTTTGGGGGTTTTAATATGCTGATACAAACTAGGGAGCATCAGACTTAAGATTTCTTGAGCTAATATCACCTGTTTCCCTCAGTACTGCATGACAACTATGTTATAACTTAGCTATTCTACTAGCTGGCAGTACTTTTCGAATTTCTTATTATGCTTAACAAAAAACTTAACAAAGGAGATGAGGTACCTATACAGTGAAAAACTATAATATACTGTTAAAAGAAAGAGAAGAAGATGCAAAGAAAGATACTCCCTGTTCACGGATTAGAAAAACTAAGTTTGTTAAAATGGTCATTTTACCCAAAAGCTATATACAGATTCGATGTTAATTCCTGTTAGAGTTTCAGTGACATTTTTCAAAGAAATAGAAAAAAATATTACTGAAAAATACAAAAGACCCTGAGTAGTCAAAGTAATATTGACAAGGAAGAGGAAGAAAAGCATTATCCTATGTTCAGGTTTCCAACTATGCCACAAAGTTACAGTAATCAAAGCAATATGATACTGGGATAAAAAGGAACACATAGAACAGTGGAATAGAATTGAAAGCCCAGAAGTAAATTCACACTTACATGGACAGAAATCTACGTCAATGGACCTATGAATATACACTGGAGAAAGGAAATGCTCTTCAAGAAATAGTGTTGAGGAAACTCAACAGAAATAAAACTAGAACACTCTCTCACATCATACACAAAATTTAACTCAAAAATAGATAAATGATGTGGGTTTAAACCTGAAATCATAAAATATATAGAAAAAAAATCATAGGCAAAAAACTCTACTCCATCGGCTTCAGTGATATCTTTGTGAATTTCTCTCCAACAGCAAAAGAACAAAAGAAAATATAGATAACAAAATCATAGTAACATAAGACTAGGAAAATTCTGCAGAGAGAAAGAAACAATCACAGCCAATTAAAAAAAAAAACCTCACTGAATCACTGAATGGCAGACTGTATTTGTACATCATATATCTCACAAGGGGCCAATATCCAAAAATCTTTAAAGATTCAATTCAGTAAAAAGAAAACAAAGAACTCAGTCAAAAAATGAGAAGAGTTAAATGTCTCCAAAAAAGACAGGTGGTCAACAAGTTCATATACATGCTCATCACCACTTATCCTCAAATAAATGCAAATCAAAAATGCTAAAATCAGTAAGATATCACCTCACACTTGTGAGAATGAGCCATATCTAAATGACCAGAGACAGCAAGTGTTGACAAGAGTGGGGGGAAAAATATTTTATACTGTTGGTGAGAATATACTGCCCCAGTATGGGAACTTTGCAAAATATTAAAAATAGATATGTAATCATATGATCCAAGAATTTTACTCCTAGGTATCAACCCAAAGAATGCAAAAACATTAACTTGAAGGGGTATATGCACTCCTATATTTATTGAAGCACTACTTAAAATTTCATTTTATTGAAATCACCTCAATTGTCTAGTAAATTAAGAAGATATGGTATATAATCTTACACCAGTAAGAATGGCCCATATAAATAAAACAGACAACAACAACTGTTGGTGCAGATGTAGAGAAAAAGGAACTCTCTTACACTGCTGGTGGGAGTACAAACTGGTTCAGCCACTATGGAAGACTGTGTGGAGGACCCTCAAACAATTGAAAGTGGACTTACCATTCGACCCAGCAACCCCACTACTAGGAATCTACCCAGAGGACATGAAAACATTAATTCAAAAGGACACATGTACGTGCATGTTCATTGAGGCTCTGTTCACAATTGCCAATAATTGGAAACAAACCAAATGCCCCCAAACAGATGACTGGCTAAAAAAAATGTGGTACATATACACAATGGAATACTACACATCCATCAAGGAGGACAAACACATGTCATTCGCAGTAACCTAGATGGAACTAGAAAGACTCATATTAGCAGAAATAAGTCAAAAAGAAAAAGAGAAGTACAAGATGGTCTCACTTATATGATGGTATAGTGAAAAACAAACAAACAAACAAATAAGAAAGAATGAAAACAACCAATGGGACTGAACCATGGAGCGAGAGAGGAGGAGGGGGAAGAAGGTGGGGAGAGATGAAGAGCACAAAAGATCAGGATAGATAACAAATGTTAGTGAAGTGGGAAAGCCCCAGGGTACACAATAATGGACTAAAGTAATACAAATATAAATATACCTATATATGCAAATTTTAAAAAATTTAAATTAAATTTTAAAAAAAGGAAAAAAAGTGACAGGGTTATTAGGGATGGAGAAAGAAAAAGAGAACCATCTGCATAGTGTCAGGCAGGCAGGAGAGCTGCTTCTTCCCAGCATGGAAATTGTACTGATTCCTTTTTTTCTTAATTAATTTATTTTTTTATATATGTGTTTCACATCTTTGTATTCCCTGGGGACCACCCACCACCTTCCCTCCCTGACCACTCCCTCCCATCTCCAGCCCTCCTAACCCCCCACATACTCTTCCCTTTTATGGAAATTTCATGCACATGTCTGTGGCCTAAATTGTCAACTGCAATAAACTTTATAATAATAATTTTAAAAAATGAAAAAAAAAGAAGATATAGTATATGTACACATAAATAAAACATATTCAGCTATTAAAAAAAGATAGTCTTGGAATTTGCCACAACATGAATTGATGAGACTGTTAAGCTAAGAGACAGACAAATACAAATAGTACCATTTATATGTGGAATATAGAGGAACCAAATAAAGGGTCAGAAAAAAACAAACCAAAACAAGCCCTAGAAATCTGACTGTAGAATGGAGGCTACAAGAGAAGGAGAAGGAAGAAAGAGATGAAAGAGGGGAGAGAGCAAAACTGACTCTGGTGGAGGATAAAGAGTAGCCTGGATGTGGGTGTAGGTGTGGTAATATACACTTAAAGGATGTGTTCCTAAACCTTCTGAATCATATATGGTGTTGCAAACCAATGTTACCTCAATTTAAAAAAGTAAATATATGAGAATATGAAAGTGAGAAGGAAGAAGAAAGAAAAGAGTGAACAATGGAATGATTCAGTATGTGAAGAATGGAAATTAATAAAGAAAAAATAAATGAAAGTTGCCTAATATTACTAGGCAGTAAGAGATTATGAGATTTTCACAATGAGATACCACCTTACACCAGTAAGAATGGCCCATATCCATAAAATGGGCAACAAGTGCTGGTGAGGATGTGGAGAGAAGGGGACACTCTTACACTGCTGGTGGAAATGTAAACTGGTCCAACCTCTATGGAAAGCTGTATGGAGGGCCCTCAAATTAATGAAAATGGAACTACCATTTGACCCAGCAATTGCTCTCTTGGGAATTTACCCAAAGGAGACTTCAATATGGATATAAAGGGACACCTGCACTCAGATGTTTATTGCAGCACTATTTATAATTGCAAGGACATGGAAGCACTGAAATGCCCGAAAACAGATGACTGGATGAAAAAGATGTGGTATATATACATAATGGAATATTACTCATCAATTAAAAATGACAAATTAGATGATTTTATGATAATATGGATGGGCTTAGAAGAATTCATATTAGTAGAAACAAGCCAAAAATAAAAAAACAGAAGCCAAGTCGGGCATGGTGGCTCGTGCCTGTAAGCTTCAGCCTATGAAGCGGCCAGGGCTAGGGATCACAGTTCAAGTCCTGCCTGGGGCCTGTAGCGAGACCTAGTTCCAAAAAAACAGCTGGGCGCACACCTGTAATCCCAGCTACCTGAGAAGCTGAGGCTGGGAATTGCTTGAGTCTGTGGCACCACGGGCAATGACAGCCTGCAGTTACACAGGCAAAAATAGTGAGACCTAGTCTCAAAAAAGAAAAAGAAAAAGAAAAAAACAGAAACCAAATGGTTTCACTACTATATGGGACATGGGAAAGATAAACAAAAATCTATGAAGAAAAGTCAAAACAAACCAACAACCAAATTGAAGTACACAACTTGGGGGGTGGGGGGGGTGGGACAGGGTGGGAACAGTCAGGGAGGGGGGGTGAACCCCAGAGATCACAGAGATGTGAAATTTATACATAAATAAATTATTTAAAAAATAAATAAAATAAAAACGATTATGAGATTTTAAAAAATTTTTAAAAAACCATTGATTGGGTACTTTTAAATTGAGAGGTCATTTTAAATTGAGAAACATACACACACACAAACACACACACAACACACAAAATAAGATGAAGGAGGGAACTTAAAGATGAATACTGTACCAAAAGAGATGAGAAAGAACCATTTAGAGTATCAATGTCATCATCTTGTTCTGATACACTTTTTGGAGTATCACTTGAAAATGATGATTCAGAAGAACTAGGAAAAAAAAGAGCTTATTATTATTTATTATCAGCTTGTGAATTATTAGCTTGTGAATTCTATTTTTCATTGACGAGTAATTTCTTTTTCTAAATTATCCTTAAACATCAAACATTTTCATTAAAATGTTGCCATTGCAGTCAATTTTGGTAGGATAAATATCACTGCTATTTGTCCACACTTACAAAGAGCTGCTTCCAAAGCCACTGGATGCAGGAGAGGGAGAGTTAAGAAACGCTGGGTCAATTTTCTGAAAGGAAAAAATACCCCTTAAGTTTCAGCACATTTCTAAATCATTTCTCCATGCTCAGTCTTTGCAAACTAACTCCCACACTTATTTACCAAATTCACACCCATATACAATTATGAAATGGGGACACTTTTTATGGATGTTTCAGATGGTTTTTATAAAGGTTTTTGAGTCAATAACAGAATACTGATCTTTTTGGGACCTCACGGCCTCATGTTCATGGCTCATTAGTGAACACAGAATTGAGGAATTCTTTTGTACCTAAATGGCTTTCTTGACATCACATAAACATCCAATCTCAAGTCAACTTCAAGGAAATTATAAAATATAAAAATTAAATGCAAAGTCAACATGCTCTGAAAACAGACAAGAAAAATACAAAGGAAGAAACACAAAGGAAGAAAACTTTGATGAACACAAATACAAAAATTCTCAACAAGATCTCAGCAAATTGAATCCAGCAGATCATTAAGCGAATCATATATCATAATCAAGTGGAATTTATTCCTGGGATTCAAGATGGTTCAGTGCATGCAAATCAATAAACATGATATACCACATCACCAACAGGAGGTTAAAAATCATGGGATCATTTCAACAGATGCAAAAAGGAAAATACTTGGTAAGACTCAACAACCTTTCCTCGATAAAAGGGATTTGATTGAAAAGAAACATACCTCACAAATGGCATCAATCTTAGAGATGTGTTTAGGGACTCAACTCCAATGGCAAGAGAAACAAAAGCAAAAATAAACAAGTAGAACTACATCAAAATACAAAGCTTTTGCACAGCCAAAGGAATGATCATTAAAGTAAACACCTTACTGAATGGGAGAAGATACTTGCATATCATATTTCCAACAAGGTGTTAAGATTGAAAACAAAAATAGTTGATAAAACTCAATAAAAAACAGCCTTTCCAATAAAAAAAATAGGCAGAGGACCTAAATAGGTCCTCTTTTTCTGTAAAAATGATTTAAATGGTAAATAGGCACATGATAAGATGTTTATCATCTCTTATGTAAATCAAAACAACAATAAGCTATCATCTTATGCCCGTGAGAATGGCTATTACCCAAAAGACAAGAAACAACAATGTTTGAAAATATATAGCACTCCTTACATAATGTTTGGAAAATAAGGAAGTTCTTATATGATGGGAATATAAATTGGAATAGCCATTGTGGAAAGTAGTATAGAGATTCATCAAAAAATTAAAAATAGAATTCCAATAGGACTTTGTTATCTCATCTCTGGGAATTTACGTGAAATACAAGAATACTAATTTGAGTTGCTATATGCAATTCCATGTTTATTGCAGCATTGATTTATAAAGGCCAACAATTGGAAACAATCTAAATGCCCAATTGATGACTGGATAAAAATGATACGAATACTACACACTCTCTTTCTCTCTCTCTCTCTCTCTCTCTCTCTCTCTCTCTATATATATATATATATATATATATATATATATAATGGAATACTATATATGATGAAATACTATTCAGCTATAAAAAAGATTAGTTGTAAAAAGATTAAGTCCAGCTTTTCATTTGCAACAACATAGATGGACCTAAGAAGAATTATGCTTGGTGAAATAAGTCAGACAGAAGAAAAAAAAAAACAAAACACTGTATTATTTCACTCACATTTCATTCACAAAGAAAACAAACAGGGCCGGGCACTGTGGCTCGTGCTGGTAACCTTCAGCCTATGATGCGGCCGGGGCCAGGAATCGCGGTTCAAGTCCCGCCTGGGGCCCGTAGAGAGACCTAGTTCCAAAAAATAGGGGGGCGTGGTGGCGTGCGCCTGTAATCCCAGCTACCTGGGAAACTGAGGCTGGGGACTGCTTGAGTCTGTGGTACCCCGGGCAACGAGAGCCTGCAGTTCTACAGGCAAAAATAGCGAGACCTAGTCTCAAAAAAAAACAACAAAGAAAACAAACAAATGAACTAAATAAAGCAAACAACAGCAAATAAGAATTTTGGACTATATGACGGATTAATGGTCACCAGACAGGAAGGGGGAAGGTAGGCAGATCAATAGGAAAGAAGAGGAAATTTTAAGTCAAAGAATAGATTTGAAATTTTAGGAGTGAAAATGTAGTATATATACATACTGATTAGTAAAGATGCCCATCTGAAATTTACATAATATCGTGAGTCAATTTTACTTTGAAAAAACATAACAAAGGCAATACATACCACCGGGGTTTCTTTTGATATCTCCTTATATGCAGCTTTAGCTGCCAAATGTTTTGCCTCCCGTTTAGTAGACCCTGAAACAAACTCATATTCTTTCTCTCCAATTTTCGATCTACAATGAAATCTAAGAGAAATAATAGAACATTTAGTCAAACAGCAAAAAAATATTAAATATAAATCAGGAGAAAAATACACATTAACAGAAGTCTTAATATAACACTGATTTTATAAATAGATTTAAATTTCATATTTTGTATAATCTAAATTTTCAATAAAATGTAAGACCAGTTTGCCAGAATGGCCAGAACTGGCTGAAGTCTCTGCTTACCTTTCCTAACTCTGTTGCTTCACTGAAAGATCCCACACAAAGGCACAAACATTGATTTTTCAAAATTTCCCCAAAGGTCAAAAGATATAGAGGTGGAAAAAGAGGAGAAAGTTTCAGTGGTTTTTTTCAGTGACATTCAAATGTGAGAGAAAAAGTCAGTAGAGAGAGAAGGTCTTCTACAAGGAAAACAATGGGTTTACAGTCTCTTGTAGGTAGTAGACAAAGCAAATCTTTTGCTTTAATTCAGCATTTTCTGCCCCATACTGATAAGCACAAAACCCTAAGTAAATCCTTCCATTGCAAAATGCACACTCTCTTCATTTTAAATATGAGGACATTCGTGACTAGACTAGGATTCTTGGACAATTAAATAAAAACTATATGGATGGGAAAGTAACAGACATGGCAACTCCTATCATGGGGCTACTATATATTATTTTGAGTCATTTCAGCATTATTTACCATAGGAGGGAACACACTACACAGGGTGAATCACCTCCCTAAGCCCCGAAGGGAAAATTAAATTAGGAGAGGTGCTGATCAGATCATTAGTCTACAGGAAACCTAGTAAAATATGGGATGCTCCAAGTTAAGCAGCATCCCCATTCCTAAGGTCTACTTCTATTGCTCCTATAACACCTAAGCAGATGATCTCTCTTATAGATATTTAATATTAGTGTTCTTAATACAAAGGAAGCAAACAGGTGAGCTGTGGGAAAAAGAAATACCCTCTCTTCATTAAGATTGACCCACAGAGTTCTTTTTTGACTATTTCATTCTATCAGATTTTTCTGTTGCTGGTTCTGGCTGAAAAGCCATCAGAACAAAAAGTAAATGTTAAGAGCTGAGTCAATTTCAAGGACAGTAATGGAAGAGGTGGTTTGGACTATTTGCCATTTTGACTTTCTTCTTTTCCCTCATTTAACTGGTGGGCTATAGCTCAGAAACAATCTTCCATACGATCATTTACTTTTTCCTTTTCCCAGTTCCAATCCATTTCTTATCCTCTCTTCCAAACTCTAAGCTTAAGGATGATGTTTGCAGTAACTCTGAAGTCCTAGTCTGTCCCCTTTATCACATGACTTGAATCCTGGATCTCTCATATTCTAGGGTAGAAACCCATTCCTTCCAATAAATGAAATTTGTCTGGAGAGAGACAACTTTGAAATTGAAGGGCAAACACATGGACAAACAGCTCATGGACCTTGAGATCGAGCGTGTTCAGGGTGGTATGGCTGTAGACAGTTCATGGACCTTGAGAAGGGGAGGAGCTCCACATTCTTTAAGCAGAAGCTACTCTCTTTGGATTTCTGCAGCATAAATGACCCAGATACACTATCCAGTCAGAAATAAGGGACTACCCAGATTTGATAAATTATGCATTTGGGTCTCAAATCTTCAGCAATTAAGCATTTGAATATTTTCATTACAAAGATGTCTAGTTGTTTGTAAGTCACATAAACCTTTCATGCAACATGTACAGAAAAGAACAAATATTTATGAAAAGTTAGACTTGGAAAAATCCCACTCTATTGCTTATATGGAAAAGCTGAACTAATTTCACCTGTTGGTCTCAGAATCCTTTGATTCTTTATATTCATAGTTTACAGGTAGGTTTTTCTTCTGGGCAATACTATTAACAAGACCTATGTAATTCTGAGATGATACTGCTGAAGCATTTGTTGTTGTCGATGGCTACAAAGGAAAAAAAAAAAGCTTGTTTACTATATATAGCAAAACAGATTTCACAATTTTATTTTGCTTAATAAAATTATTAAATGAGCAATTTGAAAGACAATTTAGATTTTATGTGTTTCCCTACTGTATTACTTTCAGTAATTAAGTATATACTTTGCTCCATCAGAAAAACTCTACAAGATAAGTTTTAACAGCAGGGATCACTCATTTTCCTCTTATTTATAGATCCACCAAAAAAAATACTCAATTTATTTTTCATGCATGTAAAATATTTTAACACTTTCTAGTTTGCTGTTGTTAGTCACAAAAACTACAACAAATATTGAAGGAAATCTATCTCTAGAATCACATCTTATCAGAAAAAATAGATAATAGAACCATTCCATCTATTATTATCTTGTTTTCTAAAATCTTAATATTACAAAATCTGGTCCAAAGTTTTCCTACTTTGTCAATCTTATCAAAGAACTTTTGACTTTTATTACTTCTTTTCTATTAATGTCTGCTCTTATTATTATTTTTCTGCTATTTTTGCATTAATCTTATCAAACTAATTTTCGGCTTTTATTATTTCTTTTCTATTAATTTATGCTCTTATTGTTATTATTGTCTACTTTCTTTTTGCAAGATGGGGGGAGAAAGTATTCCATTTTTTTTCTAATTTCTTGACATGGGCCGGGCACGGTGGCTCGTGCTTGTAAGCTTCAGCCTATGAAGCGGCCGGGGCTAGGGATCGCGGTTCGAGTCCTGCCTGGGGCCCGTAGCGAGACCTAGTTCCAAAAAAATAGCTGGGCGTGGTGGCGCGTGCCTGTAATACCTGCTACCTGGGAAGCTGAGGCTGGGGATTGCTTGAGTCTGTGGTACTCCGGGCAACGTGAGCCTGCGGTTCCACAGGCAAAAATAGCGAGACCTAGTCTCAAAAATAAATAAATTAATTAATTAAATAAAATAATAATAATTTCTTGACATGGTTTTCTACATCATTAGTGATTTTTGAGTTTGTGGCTTTGACTGAATTTTCTACTTTGATCAAAAGGTTAACATCTTCAAGTGACATTTTTCAGGATAACTAATTTTCAGTATTTGAGAATGCTCCTTCCACTTCTGCACCATAATAAACAAATTCTTGTCTCAATTTATAGCCATTGTTTCACTGTCTCTTAGTTTTTAATGTTGTATACAACATTTCTCTTTTCACATTTTACATAATTTCCTACTTTTGCTTGACATGGCTGTATGACTATTCATTTCTAGATTTCAGTATTTTTACAAGGAGTAACATTCTTGGAAGTTTTATATTTTTCTGTTGAGTTTTTCTTAACTTTTTATTGATATATACATGTATCTTTTCTTACATCATTGTATATCCCAAAGTTCTCCCACCACCATGTGACCTGTGAACCATCATCCTGATCCCTTGTGCTCATATCTCCTGGTTTTGCCATCTGTTGAGTTGTTTTAATCTGTAGCTAGTTCTTTATTTCAGAAACATTTTCCAGTGAACTCTCTTTAGATAACCTTTTTTGTACTTTCCCTTCTTTTCTCATCTTCAGGAATAACAATTATATATATGCTGGTTCTTCATCATATGTATGCTGCTCTCTTCATATATCATTCTCCTCACAATCACTTTCATCCTTTTGTCATTACCCATTCTGTTTCCTCAAACTGGTAGAGGGACTCCTGCCAGCACTTGTCAGCTCATTTCTCATTGCTTCCTTTTGACATTTGTCTAACTTTACAGTATGCCACAGCTTTGACAACATACTAGTTATTCTACAATTTTGCTCATTATTTCCTAGGTGTACCTCTCAATCAAGGTTCTATAAATATGGACACGGGGAGAAAGAATGAACTGTGCTTCCGAACATAAAGAAACTTGCAGATGGCTTTATTCTGCACATTGGTATTTTCTCACACACACAAAAAAAAATATGTATGAATCTCCTTTCGGTAGGAAAAAAAGGCAATTACCTTGTTTTCATCATTAAGTATCTGAAGAGCAAGTTTTGCTGCCGCATTTTTTGCTTCCCTTTTTGTTTTACCTTTTGCTTCTGGGAATTTTCTATTATTTATAATAACTTGAATTGTAAACCTGAGTACAAATAAAATATTCATAGAATATTATAAAATACATGCAAGTAACACCATTACCACTGCCTTCTAAGACTATCTTTGAAGGTTTTAATTAATTTTCAGTATAGAATTTAATTCATCACCCCCATCAGCAAACTTGAAGCAAGGCAGAATAGTTACCACTTTATGCCAAGTGTAACTTCATAGAATTCTGTAGCAAGTGTGTTCTAGGGCAAAAAGCACTGTTACATTTAAAAATGTACCAGAACTGCCATTCTCCCAGTCTATATCTTATAGGAACATGTCCTTTGTTTTTTATAGCAACTCACCTTGCATTATGTGGAGGTCCTTCCCTTAGCAATTCATGATACTGAAGCACTACATTGTTTTTCTGACGATAAGTATTAAGTTCTGCTATGTAGAGGCCTAGTTTATTGTCATCCATTTCTTCTTCCACTTATCTATTATAGAAGAGATGTTTGAAAGAAGTGATAGTTACAGAACACATTTTCCAACCCAGTTTAGGAGACAAACTGGGTAAGAAGAAACTCCTTTGAATGACTCGTTTCAGCCCTACATAAATGCAGAGAAAACTGCATTAGAAAAAGTCTTCTTTTTCACTCATGGACTTCCCAACCAAATTAATTCTCCAAAATGCTCTACTTTCAAAACTTAATAGTCCTGAAAAGGAAGGGGGTCCTTTCCTTTAAACTCTACCTTCTGCTTCCACTGAGTATCAGGTGCAAGTTTGCCCATCTGTTGAGAAGGTGAAAAGGCTACAGGAGTAAAGTCAGAATTATGTTGAGCCTGGCACGGTGGCTTGTGCCTGTAAGCTTCAGCCTATGAAGTGGTAGGAGCTAGGGGTCGCGGTTCGAATCCCGCCTTGGGCCCATAGCGAGACCTAGTTCCAAAAAATAGCTGGGTGTGGTGGCACATGCCTGAATCCCAGCTACCTGGGAAGCTGAGGCTGGGGATCGCTTGAGTCTGTGGTACCCCGGGCAACGAGAGCCTGTGGTTCCACAGGCAAAAATAGCAAGACCTAGTCTAAAAAAAAAAAAAAAATTATGTTGAGAAGAGAAAGGTGGATAGTATATGTATATGAAAATGAGTTTATGAAACCATGAAGGATTTAGTTCTATGGAAACAGTTTTCACCAAAATCCTTCAAACTCCTACTATGAAATGTGCAGAAGTCAATTTTAAGACAATTTATCCAGAAGACAAAAATTATGACCCCAGTTTATAGCTCTTACTGAATCAAGAGAGCAGCAATGATTTCCCCCACTCCCCATATTAATAGCAACTTTTACTGCATCTTAAAGACACAAAAGTAAGTCTGAGGAATCATTTTGCTGTTGTTGGACAACACATCTTATTCATCAGTTTACTGAACTGTTCCTTTTTCAGAAACACAGATACCATCCAAATATCTCCTGATATCCTTGTTTTAAACCCAGGGCTTCTGAATCAAAGCCGCTAAATTTATTACAAGTTCAATGTCATTTGTTTCTAGAATTAACTCACCTTTCTGTGCCTGAGATACTGAACAAGCAACACCAGGTTTCATCCAAACCCTGCAGATGTAGTTGTTATCTGAAAATTTTGGATTTTAACAAGTAACCCATTCTCTTCAATAATGATGCTGATGAGGACAAGAGGATCACACAGACCCATCTTGTTACAGAAGCACAGTATGACACCTGCATCATTTTCTGCCCCTGACTACATAGAGTATAGACAGTAGCCAGACCCTATAGATTCCCCCTCTATTTGTTAACCCAGAGCCTCTTTTCCAAAGAGATTGAGTTCTACACTACACTGAAGTCCCTCTACATGTGTCTCTGGGGCACTTTGTGATAACTATGAGAACCTTCAGAGAGATATCAGCATTTTCTGAAATATCACCAGTCTGATTATAGAGAATGGTCCTCATTCTTTTAGTATATATGGCAAAGAGCTAATGGCTTAACTCACAAAAAAAATCTAAAGGATATGGAATCTAAATCAAGTATAAAATTATCCTGATTCAAGCTGCAAAACCTCACAGCCACTGTATCACTTCTTTACCTGGCAGATATGATTTCTTGGAACATTTTTTATTTTGAGAAAATGCACAAAGCATGAAATTTAACCTTTTTGACAAATTTTAAGTGTACAGTTCAGGGGTATTGAGTACGTCCATAATCTCACACAATCATCATGACCATCCATCTCTAGAACGCTTTCAATCTTCCTAAAAAGAAAGTCCATACCCACTAAATGATGACTTCCTATTTCTTCTAACAGTTTTGGTAAACACCATATTTTTCATAAATTGGTTAATTTACCTCATCGAAGTGAAATCATATAATATCGAAATTTATGTCTGGTTGTTTCACTTATTCTGATGTCTTCAAGGTTCATCCATATTGTGAAATGTACTGGGATTTCATTCCTTTGAGAGTTGATTAATGTTCCACTATGTGTACAAACCATATCTACTCATCTGCTGATGAACACTTGGACTACTTCAACTTTTTTGGTTATTGTGAGCAATGCTACTGTAAACACTGATAAACAAATACCTTTTCAAGTCCCTACTTTCAAATCTGTTACATATATACCTAGAAGTGGGACTGCTGACTCATATGGTAAATTAGGGTTTAACTTTTTTGTGGAACTCTTACCAAACCATTCTCCACAGCATTTATATGCACCATTTTACACTCCCACCAGTAATAGCTAAGGGTCCTCATTTTTCTATCTCCTTATGAGCACTTATAGTTTGCATTTTAAAAGTAATAACTACACTGTACTCTTTAAATTGTATCAATCCAGTCTTAAATCTTCCTCACCCTAGATCCCCAAGTGCCAAAGTTGTTCTTGTCAGTTTCCCCATGAGGTCCCCATTTCTAAACTAGTATTCAGTTTCTAGTTCTTGATTTGCTTTATAATCATCACTGGATATAGCTGCTCATTCCCTTCTTCTTCTTCTCTCTTTTTATTTCAGAATTTATTAATCAATGTAAACTCCAACATAATATACAGTTCCTGGTCAAGTGGAAAACTGTGCAGATCATTTCTGAAAGACCTTCATTTTAAGAAGCTTTAGAGTGAAATATTTCAGTTAGAAGTCTTCCTTCAGTTTGCTGTCATCTATACTTACTGAGTAGAACTTGTATTACTCATAGAGACCCAGTTTATTACAGGACTCTGGGTTATTCTGTCTGCCCCAACTAACATCTGCATTGAACAAAGCACAACATACAGTGCTGCTATAGTCCCTCTGCCTCCAAAAAAATACAAAGAGTGGGGCCAAAGTAGAAAACTTCTTGGCCTGATGGAGGGTCTGGTGGAGCACAGATGCAGCAGTGGACTTAGGCTGGAAAGAGAAAACAACTATGGTCTGAGATTAAGACTCTTAATTAAGACTCCAGTCCCTTTCTTAGCTTGAACTACTATGACACCATACTCTCCTCATTTTCTTCCTTTCTCACAAGCTGTTCTTTCTGATTCCTTTTCTGGTTCCTTTTCACCTTTCTTTCTTCTTAATATTGTAGTTTTCCAGGGCCCAATAAGGGCAGAACTCTCTGCCCTCATCATATTTACTCCCTTAGTAATTATATCTATGCTTTCAGTTACAAAGTCCACCTACACCTAGGTGATCCTGAAAAGAACACCTCCAACACTATTCTTTTCTGACTTCCAGTAACTTCCTGTCCTTAAAACTTAAAACATGCTCCATATTTGACTTGACCCCTTTGATTGAGTTTGTTCAGTCAACTATTTCTTAGAGATCTCTGTTGAAATCCTATTTCTCAGACACCCTAGAAGAGGTCAAGACTAAGTGCTTCTTAGTAGTCCTGTCTCCTTTATCACAACTGCCTATTTAATTGACTGTCTTCCAAAAGGATCATGAGCTATCAGAGGAAAGACACCAGGTTTACAACCCGGGACTCAAAAATCAATGAATACCCAAATATATCCAGATCACCCTCACCAACACTATGTACACCATAGCCTTCCCTCTACTTAGGCTGCAACACCAGCACCTATTCTCTACCTGGCTATTGCCACTCGTCTGTGACAACCAACAGCTTTCTTTGATGCCAGAAGGGCAGCCTACTTCCAGAACTTACCACTCCATTTTGACAATAGTAGCCTCATGACTTTGGAATTCAAAAGAGAATTTAGGCATTACGATTCATTTAATATTTAATGAGCACCTACTATACATAAGATGCCGTGGTTATGTCAATTGCTCTTGTGAATTTAAACTTGCAGGAACATGAACAAACCTTTGAAAGCGTCAAAGTATTATCCTGAAAATCAAAACAGAGTAAGGGGACAACTAAGGAGAGGGGAAAGGGTTCTTTTATATGAAGTCTGTTCCCGGACAGATGCTCTGATAAATTGACAGAGGAAAAATTGCCAGGTAAAGGTAGTCACTTGTCTATGAAGGCTTTGGAGTTTTCCAGAGAGAAGAAATAGTGCAAAAGCCCAGAAAATGGCGTGTGCCTAGCTCGGCCCTAAAAGCAGAGGCCAGTGTGGTCAGGGCAGAAGGAGCCTGGGGTCAGGAATTAAAGCACCAGAACTCTGCTGTCATAGTGTTAAGAAGTTGGAGAAGAGGGTGAAGAGGCAGGAAGTTGGGAGTGGGGGTGGCAGTAAGGGTGGGCAATAGAGAACCCGTTGCAAGAGAACAGGCAGAAGATTTCTAGCTGGGCTCATCTGGCCCCGCTGTGGGTAATTCAGGCCTCAGTATTTCCCAACTGTCTGTCAAGTGATAGGACATACCTGTTTTCCATTAGATTTCCCGTTCTCCAGCCCGGTCTCGGTTATTCCTTACTTGCTCTGTAAATAAGGAGGGGGGAAAATGGCACTCACTTGCCACTGCACCACACGATCCTTTCCCGGTTCTCCCACTGGCCGCGCACCTCGGCTGCGGGTCTGGAAGAGCGCCTCCCGTGTGACCAGGCCAGAAGTCAGGGGGCGCAGCAGGGTCCCGGGACAGGCTCCGGGAGGCAGCTGGGCACACGCGCCTGTGCGCCCTCCCGTCCCGCTGCGCTCGTACTGCCCACCCTCGCGCCCCGCGCCCACCTGCGCCCAGCCGCCGCCGCCGCTGCTTCTGCTCTGCTGTTCGCCTGGGTCGGTTTGGTCTCGGTTTCGTTTTCCCTGGCGACTCCGCCTTCAGCTGCCTCACTCGGCCGCCACCTCCCGCACTTGTTTCGCGCGTTTCCCGGAACGCGGGAAAATAAAGTCCGCGCGTGAGTCACCTCTGGCGGGACTCTGCACCCGCGTGCCGGCCCTGCATCGCTGGGCGCGCGCGGGACCGTGCAACCCTTTTCCGGATGCTGGGGCTACTGCTGGCCGCCTGGCTGAAATGGTCCCGCCAACAACTGACCCGCCAAACTTTTCAAAGTCTCCAAGCGCCCGCAGAATTCCCGCACTCCGAACCTCGGCACTCGGGCCGACAGCTGAGTTACCCTTCAACGCAAACAGCGGGAGTGGGCTTAGGGAGGGAGTCGTTATCAGTTCCATTTTAAAAGATACGGAGTAAGTACCCTGAGGATGTGGCCAAGGCAGGATTCAGTTCCTGCTAGGCCTCTTGGTTCCCTTTCCACATTGCTTCCTTTTTGTGTTTAAGAAGATGTCTCGAGGCAAAATCGACACCCACCATGCAGCCGATACCAAGTTCTGGCCAGTACAGCGGTGGGGAAAGCCACCAGTTTCCTGCGGAACCTCGTGCAATTACCCAAGCCCAACACCAGGAGTCCTCAGTTTATATGAAATCCTACTCCACACTGAATGACCATGGCACAGTCCCAGAGTAACTGTTAGCTCACTGACAAAGTGATTGAGAAGCTAATGAGGACTTACCTCACACAGAACTTACTGTAAAGTAGATGCTATTACTGTACCCATTGAAGAGATGAGGAAGCTGAGGGAAGGGAATTAGAACCAGGAGTCTGTACCCTCAATTTCTTAGCTAGGATGAAGGAAGGAGATGCTACTACAATGAATCTCAACTATGCATTGAATATTGGGCATTGGATCTTTCTTTCTGGCTCATATTCTATACCATCTCCTTACCCAAGCGCCCCCACCCCCACCTCCTCATGACAGACTGGATAGCTCAAAACTGAATTTTCCTTGTAGATCAGGCCCTGGGCATGATTTCAGTTTCTCAACTGTGAATCACACAGGAGGCATGGAAAGTAAGCATTGCAGGGTAACAAAAGTCTCCAACAGTGATAGGTATTTGCAGGAGTCTGCTAACCAGTTTTGTGGTTATGGATGGCTACCACAGCAACAATGAGTAAAAATTGAATATAAAAACACTACCTAGATGAACTAGGGAGGCTAGAAGAGATTTCCCATGTATAATCAGCAAACTACAGGTGCAACAAGCCTTGCATCTCTCCTGGGAAGTGATACCGCTTTTCCATCTCAGTGGATAGAAGGAGATATCTTTATTCAGCAGCCCCTCCAGAGAATATATGAGTGCATGCTGACCTGGCTTCGAGGGGAAGTGGCTGTGAGTCTGGCCATGAGACTGTACTTACCAAACTACCGTTTTGTTGTTGCCCAATAACTCATTTGTTTGAAATAACTGTTTTTTAATTTGAGGTCATTAAATAACAGTAACAGTGACAAGATTTCTGATTTTTGAAGTCCCTGAACTTCACATAAGAGTTTAAAGAAGAAAGCAACAACCTCAGGTACGGTCAGTGGACACAACTTTTTATGTTTGCCTCCAAAGGACTTCATATTTCATGTAACCTCAGAACTGATGTTGTAAAAATCAGGTGCAAGGTCTCATGCTGTAGATGGCAGAATTTTCCAGTATAAATTTAAGTTTTAATCTCAGGAGATCTCTTTTATGAACATAGAGGGCATTGATTGGGGGAAAAAATGAGAACTTGGGTGGATTTGGGAACTTGGGTAGATCTGAATGAATCTAAAGTCACTGACTTCCCAAACTCTGCTGTGTGTCCATGGTCTTTCCATCCTTTTTTTTCAAAGTTGGCAAACCTCAGACCTTGAAGTAGTTCCCTTGCAAAGACGTACTGATTTTCCAAATGCCCATCTCTACCTCATTCCTTTACCTCTAAAACTAGAATTAGTTGCTGAGATAGACAAAGAGTACTTAAAAAAAAATCTGACCCAGAGGTAATAGCAATATGCAATAAAAGAACTATAAAATTTCACTAATTTTTATGAGCAGAAACTCAGGAAAAGCACATGGAATTGATCCTAAAGGTGATATGAAAAAAGGATGGTATTTTAGATTTTGCACTGTGCTGGCTTCAGTGCTGGGATGACTATAGCAGTTTCTTCAATTCAGGAGTGGACTGTTACATTCCTTCGCAAGCATGATAGGAAGAGGAAATCCTTCCAGGGATAGGAATTTTAGTTGTCACTTGGACAGAGAGAAACCAGTAATTTCGACAGACCAAGGCTAGCAATTTAACTGGATATTTAGAGATTTAGAAGGAATATGCTGGAAGTTGGTGATAAGGAGGGGAGAACAGGTAGGTGAACCATTTGGAATAGACAGAGTATGAGCACATTGTGTTTTCTTATGAATGTTCACCAAAGACTCCCACTTCTGGGCTTTTTTTTTTTTTTCCTGGAGACTAGGTCTTACTCTATGTTGCCCAGGTAGTATCAAACCCATGAACTCAAGCAATCCCAAGCCTCTTGCCTCCCAGCCCTTTTGACAACAGACACGCGTGCCACCACGCCTGGCCTGAGCTGGTTTTTGAGAGGTAAGTGGGAAAGAAGACTTCTGTAGCTGTCAGTCTCACCTTTCTCCCAACTACTTCAGCACTCCTTCACAATGAATGAAGAGGCTGTGACAGAAGAAAATAGATGGTATATGTGATTTCATAAACATAATCTTCGTATCAAGACCACTCTGATTGCTGCTTGTACCCAACTCTGATTGTACCCAATGTACCAGCAGAAACCAAGTGTGAACCCTCAGTGTAGAGGAGATCAGATGGCCACTTGGTGGCAAGCTGGTTACATGGGAGCCCCTCCTCCCTGGACTAGGCAGAGTGCCCTCTGTGGAGTAAATATCGACTCTCACTCAAGATGGATTTGCTTTCCCTTCCCGCAGTACATATGACAGCAGCATTATTGTCCTTTCTGAACACCTGAATACCTTGTTCACCAAATCAAACCCTTTGATTTGGGCCCCTGGTGTAGGTGAGCAATACAACTTAAAAGCATATTTAAAAAATTATATCTCTAACCTCTCTCTACTGATGTCTTGAGAGAAGTGTTCTCAGCTTACCTAATCAACCATACTACCAGAAGCAGTAGTCAAAACCTTTCCCAAAGCAATCTATTGTAAACTTTCAATGAGTGATTCTGATCTTAAATGTAAAATTATAATATGAATATCAAAAATATGATGAGGCCAGGCATGGTGGTGCGTGCCTTTAGTCACAGCTACAGCGCGAGGTCGCTTGAGTCCGCGGGTTCGAGACCTGCCTGGAGCAACATAGGGAGACCTAGTTCCAAAAAAATAGCTGGGTGTGGTGGTGCACACCTGTAATCCCAGCTACTTGGGAAGCTGAGGCTGGGGATCACTTGAGTCCATGGTACCCCGGGCAACGTGAGCCTGCAGTTCCTGGGCAACAAAGGGAGATCTAGTCTCAAAAAATTTTTTTTAAAATATGAAGAATTTGAGAGTTATCAGGTCAGTGGAAGATTTATTTTTCAGTTACATTCTCTATCTTATCATGTAAATTTCATATGAATTATTGAGGTTGGTGACAAAAAAACTTTTATGCCAGAATAACACAATCTCTAATCTTCACCTTTGAATTAAACATTGCTTTAATTAGAAATATAAAGTTCCTAGGAGTGGAACCTCCACAGAGCCTCCTGATAGACACAAAGTGAATGAACAATGCATTTTTCTTGAGTCAAAGGATGACAAAATGTATTCATCTTACTTCAGTGCAAAATTAGAATTAGATTTCACCCAGTAGTGAGTATGAGATAGCCTTCCCAGTGCTTTGCTCTGCAGTAAGAAGAATCACTGTGAGTGGCAATAAATTGTGCATCATCTGGAAACAGACAGTCAGGTATGTCTTGCTTGTATTTGCTTGTGTTCCTGTATGCATGCAGAGCATGAAAGACATGAAAATCCCACTAACCTACATTTTAAAAATGGTCTCTCTTTTGGATCGCTAAGATACTCTTCCCTTAAAAAGTGGACAAACTTAAGTTTGTGCTCAAAAATTTCAGATATCATTATTTTTAAATGTGTACTATTTATATCAAGATGTTATTTAGCTATCATTATTTGACTATTGGATCAATTGTTTTAATTCTGTTATTATTCAGGAAAAGAAAATATCCAGGTCTTATGTGTGGACCAGAATCAAGCCTGGCAGTAAGAGTCATACTTCAACTTAGCCCCTAGGGAAGTGCCTGCTAAGCATGCCTCGAATTTTTCATTCATTTCTTGACTTTGAGTTTCACTTGAACAAATTTTTCCAATCACCAATTTTACCTACAATACACAGGAAACAATAGATATAGACATGTGTTAAAGTGTTAAAATATTTCTTCTTGTTTGACCATTTTTTTAGTGCAGTGTTTCACTTTGCGATGGGAATAGTGACACATGAAAAAAATTAAAATCTTAAAGATTATGTTATTTTTTGGGTACATTTTTACCCAAGTATTAGGTAAAAATTTCCATCTTTGGAAATGTGGCAGGAAATGTGCTTTCTTTACATCACTAAGGGTGCCCTCAAGCCAAGTAATTTCAAAGGAGGCTTTCTCCCAACACCTGGAATCTAAAAGTATACTTTTTGGGTCACTTTTTTCCTCTCTAAAGTCTCTTAAGTAATTAAAGTACTTCTTGACATATTGAAAATTTACATAGACTTTGGTTAGTATCTCAGATACTTAAAATCTTGCACAATGTTTTCTGCTTGAGATTAAGATATTTTCTTCTCAGTTCAAAGTAAAGACTACCTCTGTCTTTAGAATCTTTTGTGATTTGCTTGAAGTTATAAGTTCCTTGTTGCATCGTCATTGAGATGTATATTTATAAAGGACATGAGGAAGTGCATAGATATATTAAAGGGATAAAATTGTTTTGAAATATTATCAACTGCATAAAATATCACAGACTAAAACTAGAAGAAATATGCCAACAAGATAAGTCTGCCTCTGGTAGGAGAAATGTGAATATATGTACTGCTTTTCCCTAATTATTGGTGCTTTCTGAATTTTATACTAGGAATATTACAAACCTTCTAAGTCATTATTTTAATGACTTTTTATGATAAAAAAAAACAGATTTTTTTTTTCTGTTTCTGAGTAGTACTTGCTTAACAATGACTAAAAGGCTCAACTCCCCTCACTCTTCCCCTCTATAAAGCTGATTAAAAAAAGACTCAAAAATCAGGGTTCACATCAAGACTCACACTAAAGCCAGATTTATATACAGTATTCCATGCTTTGTGGATTTTTTATTTTTTTGAAAAGGGATGATAGGCTGAAATAGACCTATGTGCAAATCCTGACTCCAGTATTGGTTTTGTAACAGTGGGCAGACTAATATCCCTGTGTTTTTTTTTTTTTTTTGCTCCCACATTTGTAAACTTAAGAATTTAATACCCTTTTTGTTATGATAGTTAAGCCCAGCAAAAGGTCTCCCACCTGATAGATGCTGATAAATGATAACTGTTGTTTTATGTGCAAATTCATGTTATATTTATATTACACAGACAGTAAAAAAATAAAACTGATAATCCCCAAGCTGTATTGTAAATGTCCATAAGAAAACAGAATGCTTTAATGAAATTTAGTAAAATCATCTGTGGCAGAGACAACTGGTTGCCTATCTAGCTGGTTATCTGTTTCATCCTTTCTCATGACAAAACTCTGATTTTAGTTGGAAAATAATGTACCCACCCCCCAAAAAAATCACATTTCGCAGCCATCAATGAGATGAAGTCACTGAGTGAGACTTAACCACAATGGCCTTTACAGGGAATTCACTGAGCTGACATGCTTCTGTTTCTTGCCAGGAGCAAATGAGACTTTTATTTTAATAAAACAATCCTTTAATATTAGTGGAATGATGGAGCTCTAGCTAGTCCCTGCTCCTTACAAGATGTCAAGCAGACTTTGAAAGGAATTATCACCAGTTTCAGTTCAAACTGTCCTGCCAGACTTTGTATTGAGGAAGAGAAAACAAGAGCCCTGTATACTTACTTATCTGTGATTGATGTGGAATTTGATGCTGAAACCACTGCAACTTCTACCTTTGCGGAACAGAAAAGAGCCAATAGTCCTGTGTGCTTCCTGAGACTTTAGCGCATGGCCTGAAAGATGCTCCAGGCAGAGATCATTGGAATCTGCTCTTCAGTGAGAGAGAATCTGAAGAATTCAGCAATTTGTTTTATTCCAGTGGTCAGATTCTGAAAAGAGAATTTGCAAGGATACATTTCTTTGTATGGGACTTGAGCCCATAGCAAAGACAGGTTTCTAAGAGTGGATTTATTAGCCTAACTCTCTAGTTTATCTGTTCATCCGTCTCTTGAGACTTGTTACATGTATATAAATAATTGAGATAGCTCTATAAGATAGTCTCCCTGGCTTCCTGGTTGTCATCTCCTATTCACTGATGGCAATTTGGTCATTCCATTGGGCAATTATTTTTGGTGTCTTATTTGCACTTTCATTTGCTCTCATTCCCCTTTCCTCCTTTCTGTCCTGCAGCACATCCTATTGACTCTTCCTTCAACATATATCCAGAATTCAACCACTTCTCATTCTCTTCACTGCCCCTTTTGGACAAAACAACCATCTTTCTTTGTGTGGACTATTGCCGTAGCCTTCTCTTGGGTTTCTCTGCACTATTCTTACTCCTCTCCAATATGTGCTCACACAGCAGTCAGAAGGGCCCTTTTTGTTAAATTAATAGCTTAAGTATATATGTGTTGCTTAGGTTTTTCTCCCTAGCACTGTACTAAAGTTCTGTAATGTTCTTTAAAAAAAATTGAAGCCAATATTTGTTCATATAACCAGACATTATATTATGGTTTATAATAAATATCAATGGACTATTAATATACATAATTTCACCTCTTTCAGTTCTTCATATAATATGAACTTAACATTGTCATCATCAAGATGTTTGCTCCAATTCATTGCAAAATCAAAATAACTTTCCCAAGAAACAAGAAGAAGGAGGAGGAGGAGCAGGAGGAGGAGGAAGAGGAAGAGGAGGAGGAGGAGGAGGAGAAATTCTTAAGGAGTTTTAAGAACCTGGGGTTAGAATGATAAAGGATAAAATGTTTTATTTATACACTAAAATGTAAACTCTACATATGTCTCTATGCTCAAATCAGATGTTTATAGCTTATTACAAATCCCCTTTCCACAAGAATTGGTCATCTGTTGAAGAAAGGATTCTTTTACCAACAACCATACCTTGGCCTTTCATGAACTGTTTGAAGAAGGCATCCCAAGAGCTATAGTTTGGGATATCTGGGAATCATTGTGGAAATGGAAAAAAGACACACCTGTATCTTATGGATTCCAAAACATCACCAATATCTGAGAAGAGATAATATAGTTAATTTATTTAGATCTATATTTTGAATTTTGGAAGCATAAAAGAATGGGCAACATCATTGTACCTGCTTATATCCT
This sequence comes from Uropsilus gracilis, assembly GCA_004024945.1. Classification (NCBI taxonomy): domain Eukaryota; kingdom Metazoa; phylum Chordata; class Mammalia; order Eulipotyphla; family Talpidae; genus Uropsilus; species Uropsilus gracilis. The sequence goes on from PVHY01010401.1 coordinate 45,718, forward strand.
GAATGCTTTGTTAATATTTAGAGAAAGAAAGGAAAAAATGAGGATCAGGAGGTAGCAAAGGGGGATACTGAGGAGAAGGAAGAAAAAAAAAGAAAGAAGATAGATGTAGCAAAGAAATCTTGCTAGTGAAGTTAGATGGTAAAAGGGCATATGTAGAAAATGAATAACAAGCAAGTTTATAAGAGCATCGTCTGCATGGTGAACCACTTCCTCCCAAATAAAAATTCTAAAAATTATATCAAAGACAATAAAAATAAAGTTAGGAGTTTGGTGAGAGAATATCAAAGAATAGCAGGCCCACTCTGGAGTCTGGGGTATGATGGGCATGTGGAGCATTAGGTCTGTTTCTCTGTTGAGGAATGAATTCATTTTTCTAAATGAAAATATGAAGCAAATATTGTAAAGCCCAAGAGATTATAATTATAAACAAATGAAAGCCAAGAGAATAAAAATATTGCTGGATACTCCTTCATTTCTCCCAGTGAATTAAAAAATTCAGACCTTTTGGGCTGAGGGTAATCATTTCAATAACTGAGAAAATGGGTGAATACTTTATTGAACACTGAGGCAGCTGAGGTAATATGCAAGAAATGCAGAGGACCACTAACAGGCAGATGTCATTTTACATTCAGGAAGAAGGAAGGTGTGGCTTTTGTAAAGATTTGTGGAACTCTTTTTGGGAGAAGTTTCTGGAACTGAATAAATAGATGATATGAAGTTTCCTTGTGAATTATATATGAAATTCAGAAATAAAATAATTTCATACTTTAAGTAAATAATGCTCACCAGAAGGAACCAAAGGAACAATTGCTCATTTTCCTAGAGTTTTTTTTTTAAACACTCTAAATAACCTAGTGGGATTCTGAAATCTATTTACACAAAATAGATTAAAAAGTATGTTCCACTTAATGTATATATTTTATAGCCTAGCTGAAATGCATTTGATTTGAATATGAAAGCAGATATAGCTAGAGAAACTATAAAAGAAACACTAAATTTCTTATATCATTTAAAAAAATTCTATGATTAGTCACAAATATCATATACTTAGCCTATATCTACATATACATAAAAACTTCAAACTAAAAAGCCAGTAGGAAGAGATACTGACCTTGGTTTTTTTCTTGAAGATGGAACCAGGCAATCTGTCATAATGGAGATGAGTTGTCAAAATCCTTGGTGATGAAGCTGTTTCATTCTCTTAAAAATATACACAATAAGGTAAAAATGTGTGTGACTCTTAAATTTAGTATTTGAATGGCAGTTTCAAGCACTACTATTGTTGTGTCTTTTCTTCTTCCTCCAGTAACTTGTTAATTTCTTATTTTGTGGGGATAAGAAATGGAAAATCATAAATAATTAAAATCTCCCTTTTGAACTTTCTTGTTTGAGTCTGCTTATCACTTCCAAATTCTTTTTATTGTTTTTTAAAAGTTTACCTTTTTCCACTGTCACACCAAATTGATTTTCTTCGTGGTAGTTCATACTCTATTATTAATATTTTCACTTAATTTGGATCTCTTCCATAGTTAAATATATAACAGAAATATTTGAGTCTTTCTATATTCCTGTAAATCAATTTTTAACTTTTTGATCTTTTTTTTAACCAATAGAAGACCATGAACTCAGCTATCCCAAGAGAAACCAAAAGTACACAATCACTTAAAATAGCTGAGAAATATTTACAATAGCGACATGTCAGCATAAGGACATGTTGATTAATTCCTTCTTTTATAATCTACTTCTGATAATTTCAATTAGTCTGCTTAAATTAAAGTCAGTCATTAGTGTATGGGGGGGTCAGGTCTCAAAGTGCTTGTAGATGTCACTCATTGCTTAGCCATTTCAAGTGATAAAAATGGCATTTTGATACTACAGTCGATTGTTCTGTAAAGACAGTTAAGATACCAAATCAAGCAAAGGAGCAAAAACTGAGATTTTAAAAACAAATCAAATCAATAATATGCATCAAAGTGGTGATGAATAGTGATGTTTCTTGATTTACATCAAATCACACCTTTTAGTTATGGAAGTGCACTCATTCATTCATTCATAATAGTCTCAGGCAGCTACTGAATCCCCATTTTAGAGATTAACAATGACCTTTGAGGCTTTAAATGCTTTATGCAAAATTGCAGAGATGGCAATTTTCAGATTAAGTTATAAAATGTTGTTTCCACTAACAGCATGACCTCAAATCACATGATGACACAAGTAAAATAACCAAATTCCTAGAAGGACTAGAGTAAAATCCAGAGGGAAATTGGGTGTTAGTTGTAACAAAATGCTGTAAACATATAATATGTTCAGGCAATGGGGTAATATAGGGAAACCGTAAGCAATGTAAGAGCTAGATATAGATAGAAATGTTGAAGAAAATAGGTGTTTTTGAAAAGTTTTTGTGAAGTGAACAAACAAGTGAAGTTCATATTCCCACTGACTTCCAATTTAAAATTAAAGGCATTGCACAGAAAAGCATCTTTTTCCCTGTGTGATGATATTGCAATTTTATTATTTTTATTTATTTATTTATTTTTGAGACTAGGTCTTGCTCTGTTGCCCAGGGTAGTCCCAATCCAACAGACTCAAACGATTCCCAGCCTCAGCCTCCCAAATAACTGAGATTTCAGGCATGCTCCACCATGTCCAGCTATCTTTTTTTTTTTTTTTTTTTTTTTGAGACTCACTCTTGCTCTGTTGTCTGGACTAGCCTCTAACCTGTGGACTCAAGAGATTCTTAGCCTCGGCCTCCCTCCCTAGGCTGGGATTAAAGACACCTGCCACCATGCCCAGCTGACATCACAATTTTAAATACAATGAAAAAGTAAATGTAAATATAATAAGAATAAAATAAAAAAATCTTCAAAAATATCCAGGCTGGGCATGGCAACATAAGCAAGACCTAGTCTCAAAAAAAAAAAAAAAAAAAACAAAAACAAAATATTTGTAATAAATTATAGGTATGAACAACCTTCAAAATCCAAAATACAGCTAAAACGTTTTCCAAAAACTCTGAAGACAGAATCCTATCTTTCATTTGCCTTGTAGAACACTTTTTAAATTATTCAAATAATATGATCTATTATTTTTAATTGTTCCTTATTTACTTACCTAGTTTATTCATTGACCTTGTAGAACATTGTAATGTCAATTTAGATGCTTCTAGGAGACTGAAACTGAAAACAGAAGAAAATGAAGACAAAAAAACTTTTCTAAGAAAAGATACTGAAATTGAAAGAAGAAACTGAAAAGAAACAAGAAACTGAAGACAGAAGCAATGCTTTTTACCCCTTCCCACTAAAACACTTGGTGAAACAGGAGGAATGGCAAGAAAGGAACAGGAATGCATGTTTCCAGGAAGGGGGAAAGTGGTGGGTGCAGGGTCAAGTGTTGGATATCAAATGATCAGAAATAAAAATTTTCCCCAATGCCAGTAGGCAACATAGTAGGAAATCCCCTCCTCATAGTTTGTGGTACAAAGTGATCTTTTTGAAGTGCTTTGCTTGGAAGTTAAAATTGACTTTCCACTAGAAAATTATCATATAAATAATATAAAAGCTTTACAGGCCAGCAGATCCCAAATCTTTTTAAAATCATATGAGAAACTGTTTCTCTCAGTGATGGGTGGCACCATCTCAGTTGAAGGTAAGGACACAGGCAAATACAGTATCAGTGGTTCTGGTGGTAACGTGAACATAGCAGGTTGAATCCCCTGTGAAACATGATGTAACACATTTTTTAAAGAGAGGTTGAAGATCTGCATAAATGTTAGCATAATTTTCAAAAGTGATGCTAAATACTTTCTTCAGTGAAGTTACTCAATGGTTTGGATAGGAGAAATCAAAGGGTCTTTTCATTGTCCCACCTACTTTGTAGCTCTGTCCTAAGCAGGTCCTCATACATCAGGTGTGCATATGACCTCCCAGATGTGGCTGCTGTCATGTCGATGCCTCCTGAGGCTGCAGTCAAACACATTCAGGAGTCAACACCTCCAAGTCTCTGTACATTTCCTTTGCAATGTATTTTTCTGTTACTCATCCCAATGGGTAGTAGTCCTTTCGCTTAGGATCCAACTTTTAAACTTCTATTTACCACCAGACCAAGCATCTTACTTGCTTTCCAGAAACTGTTTCTCTAAGTTCCTTTCAGATAGCTAAGTTCCTCTCAGATAGCTTGTTAATGGGAGTTCTGTCTTGCTAATGGGCCCTTCAGAAACTTTGGCTAAGACTACTGCTACCCCTTGAATACAGTCTTCCCTTGCCAAATACATTTCTGGGGTGTAGAAGAGTAGGGTAGGATGGTACATGGCTTCCCTATTGTGTTCAATCTTTAAAGCCCAGAAGCAAATCCTTCCTCCTGCCCATTTCATGCCTCCCCAGGGCAAAGTGCATTTACTCATACCCAAGCCCAGGTAGTTTATATTTGTCTTTTGGTGCGGTGAGTAGTAATGTGATGACTGAGTGATGACGTGGTTAGACAGGGTGAGCTGTTACAAACTTCCCACACCTCAGTGGCTTACTCTCTTCTACCACTGGCCTTGTTCTCATCCCTCATACACACAAATCATGGCTGAGACAGGGGAATCTAAGTGATGTTCTTTTCAGAAGAGAGTAAGGATTGTTGACATATATGAAAGTCAAAATGATTAAGGCCTCTAAGTAACCCTCTGCCAGAATTCTGCCTTGTCTATGTCTTCAGAAATAAAGTTTTATTTATGTGGTTGTAGTTTGTTTTATTTTCCTTCCTTTTTTTTTTTTTTTTTTTTTTGAGTAAACAACATGTCTTCACAGTATAGGAGTTGAAATTTGAAAACAGGAAACTTGGGTTCCAATGTTGGCCCTGCCTATTTTAGCTTTGACCTTGGGCTAGTCTTAAACAGTTTTATCTTTTATAAAATGGTGATAAGGTTGTTCTATGATGAAATGAGATAATCTTGAAAAAGTTCTGGGGACATGGTAAGCACAATCAAGTTGCAATTAGTATTACTATTTTACTTTCTGAGCTCAAAACTGAAAACTGAAAAGGGAAGAAATGTTCCTATAGTAATTTATTCTAAGTTTAAGGACTTTTTGGTACTAACCTGATACTTTTCTGGGTCCCCACATTCAAGAACTGGGAATTCTTTTATTCATACTTTTTTTTTAGAGTCAGCAAATATTAATTCACTCGTGATGTGGAGAATCCAATTAGAACCTTAAAAAAATTCAAAGAATCAAAGCTCTGTGGCCTAGCTACAACAAAGGAAGGTTACTTTAGCATATAATTCACAGAAATTAAAATCAATAACAATTCCTGATGTGTACAGTTGTTCTTTGGCATTTAAAATAGCCTTATCTAGGAAAAGGAAAGTTTCATTGGAAATGAGCATTTATTCACAATAGTATAACATTCAACTTCTCAAATTTCTCCTTTAACAAGAGACAGTGATTCATTTTGAAACTTAGAGTATTTTCCTTAGAGAAAATATTATAGAAATGACTTTATTGTATATCACATGTTATTTCACCTTAAATTATGAATTTTTTTTTTTTTTTTTTTTTTTGAGACTAGGTCTTGTTATTTTTGCTTGTGGAACCGCAGGCTCTCGTTGCCCGGGGTACCACGGACTCAAGCAATCCCCAGCCTCAGCTTCCCAGGTAGCTGGGATTACAGATGTGCGCCACCACGCCCAGCTATTTTTTTGGAACTAGGTCTCACTACGGGACCCAGGTGGGTCTTGAACCACAATCCCTAGCCCTGGCTGCTTCATAGGCTGAAGCTTACAGGCACGAGCCACCGTGCCCGGCCCTGAATATTTTCTATAATAATATATGATCTTGATTTTATAAAAATTCAGCCTGAGGTAAGAGGAAGATGGATATTAAAAGAGATTGACTTCAATAAACACTTGAAGATGAAATGACAGTTAAAAAAAATCAAAAATAGATTGTATAAAAAAAGGAGAATTTAGATTCTTAATGTCTTATTCTCCACTGATGGGCTTTTAAAAACTCATTTAAGAAAATGAATGATTGATATTTGTCCCGACCCACGGGATCGTCAACGGAGACCTGGAGGAAGGAGTGGGAATGGGGATGGGACAGGAGACACGAGAAATGGAGACAAGACAGGCTTCTGATCAAGTCTCTTTATTGCTCCTTTGTCTCGAGTTCATATACCTTAGGCATAAATATTCCATACATTCCCAGGATGGTCATCTCCAATCAAATGCTTGCCACAAATACTAATTGCCCAATGGTCTAGTTTGTAACAAAATATGGTCTCCTAGGGGCATACACTTCTTTGAGTGCCCCTTTACCTGTTCTGTTTCGGGTCCAATACTTGGCTAATGCAAGA
>PVHY01010402.1:0-52045 GCA_004024945.1 Uropsilus gracilis
GCCCGCAGGACCTGGCGCGCTGGGGCGGGCCGGTCTGGGACCGCTGGCCCTTCCATGCGCCCCGGCTTCCGGGGGCTGGGGGCTTCCCGGTGCCTCCCAGGCCGGCTTGACCTCCCACTGGGGAGCTTACCCAGGAGCAGCCAGACGCTTCTCGCCCCCCCCCCTGGCTAGGGGGTCCGGGGCACCCGAGCTTCTGCTCAGGCAGTTTTTAGATATATGACCACAAAATGCCAAGCATCCTTCACATCAAAAATCTCCAGTTTACCGAATTAGAAGTGATTAGCTCTTCAGTGGCACACACGAAAGTGGGTAGTGGAATTTAAGTCATTCAAGAAGTACTGGATTTCTTTTCATTGTAACTCTGTCTCAACTTTTGTGAGTTCATTTTTTTGGAGTCCCTTTCATAGTTACTGGGTGTGCGTCACATAACAGGCTGTGATTTCTCTGGGGGAACTCTCGTCCTCATTCTCTCACCTTTGGTTTAGTGTTCTGCTCTCTACCAGCCTAAGTGGGCACATAGAGGAGATCAGTGAGAAGTTCTGCTTGAGCAGCTGGGCTGATGGCTGTTCTGCTAAGGGAGAACAGGGAGAATAGAGGGGTTTGTCAAGTCATCGAGTACTAAAGTACAATTGACTACTGAGCTACTCAGCTGAGTAACAAATTCCCTTTTCTTCCTTCCATAAGCCTGAGTTGAACTTCCTTAGAATTATATGAGAACAAGTTTCTGATAAGTTGTGTTGTTTTACTTCAAATACACTTTGAAAGTTTTAGTTCGTCCTTACAGTTAAAAATAGAGTCTTATCTTACTCTTTTGCCTTGAAATTGTTGAATGGGATATTAAAAGTTATTTTTATATACAACAAAATTCAAAGTCCTTGAATACCCAGTTTGATGATTTTTGACAAGTGTCTATACATGTGTAACAGCTACCAAATCAAGATAGAATTTTTCCCTCTCATCTCAGAGAGCTGGCTCATGTACTTTTCAGTCAATCTTCACACCCTGTGGGAAAAACCATATTCTGATTTCTGATACAGAGATGAACTTTGACTATTCTAGAACTTTATGTTGGTGAAATCATACAATATATTTTCTTTCATGTCTGGCTTTTTCACTCGACATAATGTTTGCAAGATTCCCCTATGTTGTCAGCAGTTCTTTCTTTTTTGTTGCTGAGCAATGCTCTGTGCTATCACAGGACAGCGTGTTCATTCCTTTTCCGGTTGAATATTAGCATTGTTTCTCAGATGAGATGTTTTTCATATCATGTCACACAAAACTCAAGAGCTAGGTGATTGAGAAAGTACATCTGATTTCTCAAACAGATCCTCATCAGAGAAAGTGAATCTGATAAGTAGACCACAGGAGCGCCTGGAAAAACAGTAAAACTGACAGTCTTTCCTGCCTGAAACAGGCAGATGGGGTTTGCTGACTTCATACACCTTTACTGAGTGTCCATTATGTGCTAGCACTCTTGACAGCAGTAAATAAAGCAAAATCCTGACTTCACTGAGCTTACATTACACAAAGGGCACCTTTGTTATGGAGAACTGTCTGCATATATTCCTGAACAAGATCATTTCAGCTGCAATAAATACCCTGAAGAAATATGCTGGCTGATGTAAGAAAAAGCCAAAGCCCTGGGCCCCCCCAGCGGGTGGGCGTAATGAAGGATGAGGGTGTCTCCAAATTCCCGCAGAGGCCATGATGTGGAATTGAAATGACAGGAAATCAGTCATGTGCAGAGCTGGGGCCAGTTTCCTTCCAAGGTGTCAGCAATTGTAAAAACACTAGATAGAAATAGTCTGGAGAAAGAAAATCATTGTGTACTGAATGGGACAGATGAGGGAGTATGGGAAGAGGTCTTAAACGTTAGGGCATGCCAGAGGTGCAGGATTTTGCATATCATGCGGTGGGTGTTATGGTTTAGCAGAGAAAAGATGTCTCTAGCTATGCAGCCCACCTGGGCACTCCCTGTCATTCTGCCCTGCCTTCCCAACTGGCATCCTCCCTCTCAGACTCATTTGGTATGAATGGGAGATGCTGGAGGTATTCTGGTATTAAAGTCCCTGCACTAAACTTTCTGGGCCCTGGTTCAGTTTTCTTTCCTGCCATCTTTTGTCTACCCCGTGACCTCAGACTGAACACTTTGGGGAGACTGCTTTTTACTTACACTCAAGAGTCAGACTTGAAAAAATTGCCCTACCTCAGTATTGTATAGGTTGGTACTTGCATGGCTCCAAGAGTGAACCTTCCCAGATCTTGAGCCCTGGGTCGCTCCACTGGGCAATTTTGTATTTGTTACCCAACACTAGGGTTTCACCCAGCACTCATCCTCTAATGTGAATCACACTTGTTTAAAGAGTTGGCAGTTTTGCCAGAGAAAAAGTATCATTTAAAATTCTTAAAGCATCTTGGGACTGAGGGTGGGCACCATTCAGTCACTGCACACCCACTCTGCTCCACTCTGCTCAGCTCTCAGTGCGTAAATTCACTGACAAACATGAATGGATAACAACAAAAAATGGTGTTGGAACAGGGGAATCAACAATTTTGCACAGGAAGTTTGGGAGATGTTGTTTACTGTAGTCTGCCTGAAGTTGGGACAAGATTGAACAAACAAGATGAGTTTGTTGCTTTAGAAAGTGTGAAAGCTGCTAGTGAACTCTATTCTCCTTTGTCATGAGAGGTAACTGAAATTAATGACATGCTTGCAGAAAATCCAGGGCTCGTCAACAAATCTTGTTAAGAACATGGTTGGCTGATCAAGATGACACTAAGTTACACTTCAGAACTAGATGAACTAATGAGTGAAGAATCATATGAGAAATACATAAAATCTATTGAGGAGTGAAAACCTAACCTCCTAAGTAAACTAGTATAAAACAAAAACAAAGACTTCTTAAAGCATCTTATTTCTAGTATCCACTCCAGTGGCTCCTCATTAAGCTTTTATTCTTTCTTCTAAAATGGAAGCAGAGTTTGTGGATCATTTCTAACTCCAAGCCACCCAAAAGCGGCTGGTAATTTTGTTTTATCTATTTTGGGAAAGTGTAGAGACATGCTCTACCTCTTTCTTTTTAACTTTTGATCTTGGGAGGCTATATAATCTATGCCCTATAATATTGATCACTTGAGACTATTGGCTAGCACTTCAGAAGTGGCCTGATATTTGGGTTGAATATTTTCTTGTATGAATTGCCAAAAGTTTAAAGAAGAATCTTGAGTAAAGCTTTAAAGTTATTTCTTTTTTTCTGGAAAGTTAGTGGTTAACATCTTAACCTTCACTTGAAGATGGTATGCTTTAAAACCCTGGCTTCCCCATTGAATAACTGTGTAAGTTTTTCAAATTACACAGCCTATCTGAGCTTCAGCACAAAGCTCAGAACAAAAAGGAATTGTGGAGTGAAGAGTCAGATAGTATGGGTTTGATTCCCTGAACATTTAGTAACTGGGTAACTTTAGTAAAGTTACTCAACTTTTCTGGACCTTAGTCCCCCTCATATGTACACTCAGGAAGATAGTTATCGCTCCCACATAAGGATAATAAAGGGATTACATGAGATAATGTAAAAAGAAAACTTAGTAACAGTGGTTCACACATAATATGTGTTGCTTGAATTTTAATTATTAGTATTTTTAAGGTATTCTAATAAGTAGTTAGGATAAACTACTGATGTCTGAATATATGACTGCATAGAAGTGACTTAGATCTCATTAATATTTTTTAAATGCTCTGAGGTCTTAGACAAAAGGAAATACTCAGAAAAGAGTAAGATTTCATTATTCAGGGTATCACCTCTAAATAACAGCAGAGTCGTTGCTGCCTTTATTAGGTAATCAGTGCTCACAAAACAGCTGAATCATAGCCTGAAGTCCTCAGAAGGAAACTCACATGGTCATTGTGCTCACTTTCTATTTTTACAATATACCTTCATGGATGGAATTTTTGGTGAGGAAGTGAAGAAAACCCGGACTGTCTAATTCAGAAATCTGTGTGTAATCACATCAATTTGGTGAAAATAATTTGTTGTTCAGTGCTAATTGATTGGAGGTGGGAAAGGAATAATAACCATGCCATCTAATTTCTAACAGGAATAAAGAGGTGAAAAGGAATGAAATAAGCCAAATCAACCTGCTATTATTTTAATCAAGTGAGACCGAACACACAAATCCTGAGTCACCTTCCTGGACAACTATTTTTATTGACTTAAAACAACAAAGAATAAAAGCCTGAAATGACCTATAACATTTTTCTCACAGAGCTGCTGTATTTCAGTGCCCAAGACATAGAAGCTATGCTGGAATTTCCTAAGAAGTGGGAATTGTTTCAGTCACTATTCCGAAAGTGGATTTTTTTTTTAAGTTGGGGGAGAAAAGAAAAAATTCAAAGTCACATAATTAATAAAGTTGTCACCTAATTAATAAAATTCCTTAATAATGTTGATAGTTTGGTTAACTTTGCTGAAACTTTTTTTTTTAGAGACTAGGTCTCACTGTGCTGCCCAGGGTTGTCTCAAACCCACAGACTGAAGTGATCCCTAGCCTCAGCCTCCAAGATAGCTGGGATTGATTAAAGGCATGCGCCACCACAACCAGCTACTTGAGAGAAACTTTTAACAGTAAAGGCAATGAAGTAAAGCCAGGAAAGATTTTCAATAAGTAGCCAGACTTATTGAAAGCAGGAGCAGATTCGTGTATTTTCAATTATGAATACCATGTTTCAGATATACACAAACCTATCAGAATAATGAGACCAATAATCATTGTATAATCACACTCCCTCCAAAGACCCCCACATCACTATCTTCACTACCAAAGGTGATCACTGTTGTATATTTGGTTTTTTCATCCAGTGAGCTGACTCCCATGTACTTATGCTAGCAACTCTACACAAACTCACACACACATGCATGGGGCTAGACACACAGAGCATTGTTAGTTGTTCATAGCATGGACTACAATCATGAACCATTTGAACAAAGAAAATATTCACCCATAGAACAATCAATAAATTGTGTTTTCATGTACATAAGCTACATGAAGTCATTAAAATAAGACTATATATCAATTTGAAAATAAATCTCAGGGACATAATATTAAGCAAGAAAAGCAAGTAGCAGACAGTGTCAGAAAGATTGACGAGGTTCTTTATGTAAAATAATATGTAGTTATACAGATAGGTGGTAAAGACTAGAGATTCTTTCCTCCAAATTGCAGTTTGTCTGTCTGGCCTCCAGACCAAGGCCTGAACTGATAGATCACACAGACAATTGGGGGTATCCTTTTCTCTATCACCTAAGAGCCATTGAATTTGTCTGGCTTGAATTTCACCTTTGATCTAGCTAATGATATGAATCCCTACTTTGCCTTATTCAATATTGGCAAAGAAAAACAGTGAAAATCCTAAGTATTATTCTGCTAACAACCTTAGCTTTTTATGTGTTTGTGAGACTGAGTGTGCTTTTGGATTAAAACATAGATTTGAAAACAAGTGGTTGATCTGGGAGGGGGGTCCCAAAAAATACAGGCAAGGAGACAGGACAGGCAAAGTGGCCTAATTAGGGTTCATTATTAAAGAGCCAATACTGCATTCCTCAGGTTATTTTACTCCAAAAATGAGGGAGCTAGGATCTTTATCCATTAACTTCCTGGTGGTCATTGGTCACCGGCTGCTTCTGCACACATTAGCTCTCTGGCATGTTCAGCCTGCCTTGTGCTTGGGCCACAGAGATGCCAGCAACAAGAGAGTCAGTGGCCTTTGGGTGACAGGAGAGTGCAAAAGGGGTCAGGTGGAACACCCCTGTTCAGCTTCTCCAATGAATCTCTGGGGAAATTTTACATTTGCCAGTATTTTCCGATCAAATTCCAATGTATTGTTTATCTATCAGAGTCAGTTAAATTCAACTTGCTGTTTCACACTCCAAAACAAAAAAATTCTAGGAACCATGTAAGTATTCCTGTTAATGCCACACTTTTGTTGGAAAATTCCTTTATGTCAGGACACTGAACATACTTTCAGGGGTCAGGATTTCTAGAGGAAGGAGGCTCTAGCATCAGATTTGCTTAACATTTTATTCTGCTGGTAAAGGAAAAGTTAACTGGGAGGAATGCTGCTGTATTGCAGTGCCTCAAAGGTCCAAATTTATTGTTAGAATTTCCATGAAGTTGGTGTTTGATACAGAAATTCAGTATCACATCTACTTGAAACTTCTATTTCAAGTTCTGGTTAACTAATCCATGTCAAACAACCCAATTCATAAAGGACTTCACAATGACAGGGAGAATTGAGGCAATGGAAATGGACACTTCTAGAATGCTACTTTCACCTTAGAGCTGTTTTCCTTTCTCAGTAACCATTAGAGTTAGGGCTGACAGAACTACTCTGTCTCTCCTTTGGAAGTCCTAGATGAACGTGATAATAATATCTTACCACTTAATTTGTCTTTTTCAATCATCCAAGCTTCCTTTGGTTTGTAATAGAAGTATAATGAAGTCTGTTGCATCATTCTCATTTCAGCAATTCCTTCCTGAGAATATATCTGGGTCTCTTGAGACTTGGAAAATTTGTTAGTACCACAATTAATACCACCATTTTATTGCCTCAGGACAGTCTCCTTCCTCAGACTCTGAAGTCTAGTGATCTCTGTGTGTCTTCAAAAAGATAGGGCAGATGAAGGGGGGTCATAAATGGTTAACTCTGTGAATGATCAAGTAGAACTAGCAGTTCTTTTAAAGTAGATGAAGGACTGAGGACTATGCAGAGAGTAGTTGGCACTTCTTGTTGAAGGAGCAAGTTTCCTTTGTGTCAAGTCCCAGGGAGTAATAATAATGTTTAATCTGACAGAAGTCCTGATATATCCTTCAAAAAATTGCAGTTTCAAGGTGGGCTTTTACAGAATAGCTTCTGTGGTAGACTGATTAGTGGTCAAACTCTTTATTCCTTTCTGCAGCCATTCCCTTCTCTTCAGATTCTCAGCTCAGTCATGTGAGTTGCTTAGCCAATAGGTAATAATAAACACCACAATTAGAGGCTTAAAACTGCTCCAGCAGTTGAACTTGTTCACTCCTGTCCTTTGTCATGACCATGAGAAGGGCATGTCCAGGCTTGTTCACTGATTCCAGAAGGAGGATGGGAAAAATATGTACCAGAGTCAAGTTATCCCAGTCATCAGTCAAGGCCACACTAGATCAGCTAATGGCTAGTGAACTTATAGACTTATAAGCAATTTCATCTAAGATCAATCAAGCCCAACCCAGATCAGATGAACTCCACAGATTCTTGAACTAAATAAATGTTTATTGGTATATGCCATTGAAGTTTTGCAGTAGGTTGCCATGCAGCTTTTAGGGACACAGATAATTAATATAGACTTTTTCTAACTCTACTGAAGTTCCGTCAATGTTCATGCCTGTTACTTGCTGCAATTAACTACTAACAAGCATAGCTGCTGTAACAAGCAGTTCTTGTAATACCAGATAAATCAGAAGAGTTTCTCCAATCAATTTCTGCTGATGTGCCTGTTTCTAACTTGCCTAGTGCTATTTCAATGAATAATTTGTTAGTCTATAAATACTCTCCGTATGTATATGTATGAATACAAAGTTTGGGTTTTCTTTCCTTGCTTTTAGTGTATGAACTCTGAATGTTTCTTCTGTCTGCCTCTCTCTCTTTCTCTCTTTCTGGAAAGCTACTCTCCTTCTTGCCATTTATTTTCTTACTATTTGGCGAGAAAAGCAGTCCCTACTAGGGATAAGGTCAGTCACCTTCTGAAAGCAAAAATTTTTTTCATGCAGATACCAGATTTGTCTGAGGTCATAAGAGGTAAGCCAAGAAGACAGCCATAAACATAAGAAATTTTAGAACCAGAAGGATGGTAGAGGCAAATCATTGTATACAGTGTCTGGCTTTGTTTAACTGATGAAATGAATCTTGAAATCATAAGGAAACACACAGCTAGTTATTATTATGTAACCAAATTTAGTGATTGACTTCAACAACTATTTTGTTTATTCATTCACAACCCTGTAACAGGATCTGAGTCAGTGCACCTCTGCTCTACATGACTGACAGGAATGACTGAGGATAGGGGATGCACTGGCAAGATGGCCTCACCCTTATGGAGGATAAGTTAAAGTTCAATGGTGGTTATTTAGCCAGGGGCCTCAGGTCCTTTCAATGTGACCTCTCCACATGGCTACATGAGGCTTGTCACAGGGTGGTAATGAGTAGTCACAACTCCTTACATGGTAGCTGACTTCATCCACCACCCTTTTTTAATGAACTAGAATGGGAAGTTTTACCCTGTCACTTCCTTTATGTTCCATTGGTTAAAGAAGATCAACAGTGCCAACTCAGATTCAAGAAGGAGAAATTACAAGCAGAAGATTTGGGATGTGTGGTTTATTGTGAATGACAATTGTAAAAGACTAGCTCATTATTCTCCCAGCTTTTACTAAAACCCAAGCTTTTGCTCACCTTTCTAGTTATGATGTAGTTAGTTGGGGCACTGGTCTAGGAGTAAGAATTGAGTATATTTCTGAACCTTACTATTAATGGCTTTAGATATTTGAAGAAGTCCTTTTGTCTGGATGAATTTAAAGCAGCCTCTGACTCTAAGTGTAGTCATATATCTTGATAGGCCTTTAACCAAGTCATTTATTTACTTCCTCCACTGTGTTTTTCCAAGTCCTCCTGATTTGTTCTTTTGACCTGCTTCTTGTGAGTCAGATGACCTTGAGAAGTCAAGCAGTTTCTCTATTCCAGATGAAACTGGGATGAGAAGTTCAGCGTCGTGGGCTGTGGTGAGAATTAAATGGGAGCTGCACAAAACTGCTCTGCAAAATGATATTTAGACATGATGCATGTTCTAGTCATACTAATGACATCAGAAGCATTAAGTCAGAATCCAGCAAGTGTTTTCATCTCCAGCTCTGGTAACAATCATCAAACAACTTTGGTTTTTATTTTCCCTCTTTAGAAGTTGGAACTCTATCTTTCAGTCACATTTTACTCTTGAAACACTTATGATCTCAAGATAGTCTCACTAGTAACTCTTGAAAGTTATGTACAAGTATTTAACTAAGATTGGTAGAGGGAAATGTCACGACCAGGGCTAAAATAGAGTAGGTCTAAATTATACAAAGGAGTAAGAAACAAGGCACTTTTTCTAATACTTAAGGTAAACATAAAAATTAACTATATATTTATTTTGCAAAGTGTCATTTTTAGGTATGTTATCCAGAGATTGAGCTCCATTCTATTTAGTGATGAATAATTGCCCAACAGAAAGAAACTCTATAAATACTTGTTGAATGAACAAGTGATGAATGACTGAATGAGAAAATGCTAGGATTACGAAGACACAAGAGAAAAAGATTTATTGTTTCGATTTTTAAATAAGTCTTAAATAAGACTATTAATGTCAAAATTCCTAGTCTCTGAGATGTCATATTGTTTTTATGACTGTTATAGTTAAAGTTATTAATTTGGTTGATAATAATTTGATTTATAATAATATGAATCATTAATTTAACTTTTGAAGGGATCTATAACCTATTCTTGGGTATGGTCTTACAGTAATCAAAGAAAGTAAAATACTCCCTAGAATAAATTGCTGAGTCACACATTTATGGCCAATATTCTTAATCCATTATCATATGGTCCATAAGAAGGCAGATATTTCACCTAGAATGATGGAGGCAATGGTAAAAACAGCCCCTTTCCAAATAATGTACATGGTAGGTTGTTATGTACTGATTCTGACCTGAAAATACCCAGTGAGAGCTATGAAATTCCACAGGAAACCACAGTTTAACAGAGTTGTGTAAATCCTCATGTTCAAAACGTTTAGAAATGAAACACATACACAAATGAATTATCTTAACAAACAGAAATTGATTTTTGTATTTTTTTGGAAGCCGGACTAGAAAAACAGAATATTTATCAAACATCTTTTGTGCAGGCGTATGCTCAATTCTTTATATTCTCATTTACTCTTTAGAATAAATAGATCAATTGGATGAGAAAAACCAAGGATCAAGGATTAGAGAATGAAGTCTCTCACTTAAGATTATGTAATTAGTAATGGGAAAGGACTGAGAATTTAAACATTTGTTCTTGTAGTCATCCCATTCTGCTTTCCACAGATCCCAAAGAGGATCAGTTTTCTCTTCCCATTTTGCCAACGTACCCTTTACCTCACTGGCCTTCTTTTTATAATACTATACGCACGTCTTTTGCATTTGGTACAACATGCTTAATACAATACCACCACATGCCAGGGTAGTAACCACACAAAATCAAGCTGCTTCTGCTGATCTTCACCTAGGCCACTGCAGCTTACCTTTTTGCCTTGCCACAGAGCATTCAGCTCTTCCCAGTTCAGGTGTCACCTTCTCCAAGAAGGCTTCTCTTAATAGTTTCATCATACCCCAGTCCAGTCCTCCTGATATTTTCCATAATGCTCTGTCTAGATCACTACCACTAATTACTACTATCTGGTTAGGTGTGTGTGTCTCCTACTTTAGATTGAATTCTCTGAGGGAAGAACAGGTTTGTTTCCTCCATTAGATTATGACTTCTCTGGGGGTGGAGGCTGTTTCCTTATTATCTTTATACTTTATTGCTGCACATAAAACTAACACCAAGTAGAAACATATTTAAGTCTACTGACTTGTTCAAAAGTTAATGTTAATGTTTTGTGTGGCATTTGAATAATTCAATTTTGGGTAAACAAAAAGCGCTATGTGATTCAATTTTTACTCATTTACAGTGGTCATTTTAATAATTGCTTAGTTCACATATACCTGAGGTATTAGTGTCATTAGAGTTTTCCCAGTTAAAATTGGGGGAAAACTATCAAATATAATTCCTTCTTAAAGATGTTTTGAAAGCATTAGATTATGTCTTTGAATTACCTTATAGATCTTAAATCAGCCTCTATGAGTGTTTTTTCCAAATTCTGGGCATATATCAATTGATGTCAACTGAATTGTAAATAAAGGAGATTTTGCTCTCTCCATTGTTCTGTGAAAATGTATTAGCTTACTATTGCTGTTGTTTTGATTTAATCAGGGTACAACATCCCTTCCTTTAACAAAGCAATCCATTGTTTGGGGGAGGGATATCCTATCTCCTGATATCCTATTTCCTGTAGTGTTATCTCCTACATGTACACCTCAGATTTTCTGTCCAGGGATAGTCAGGGTGGGAGAGGTGGAAACAAAAAAATGGGTTTCCAACTAAGCCTTATTCAGTTGGGGGTTCCTCTCTTGAGACTTAAACTGAAGAATGTGTGACTGGAGGGGGGATACAGAGGGGGGATATGGAGGGAGGAGGAGGGATCAATTAATGCACTATTGTGACAAATCAATAAAATGAATTTAAAAAAATAAACTGGAGAATGTGAGGATGGTAGGAGGTTTGTTGTCATGGAAGCTATGGTGTACTGACCCATGTGCTCTGCAATATGAACCTTCCAGAACCACCTCAGTATCTAATGTTCTAGTTTTTCCTTCCAAAAATAGTTTTCCACCCTTCTGTTGACTTTATGAACTGAACTTTTCTTTAAATGAATTGTCTTTTGCTTATTCAATTTCTGTTGCTTACTGCTAAGGATTCTGTCTGAAATAAGAGTAAAGATAATGTCAATTTAGGGCATATATTAGCATGTGAATTAGTAAGATAATTTTCTTATATCATTTCCCAAGAAATACTATGTTTCTCAAGATCTATTTTGAGATTCACTTTTCCAGTAATTAGAGAAATTTATAAATTAAACAGTTTAATGAATTTCTTCATTTTAGAATGAAGAATGTTTGTTGTTATTTTATAAATTCTACCCATATTTAGAAAATCAAACAACCAAGTCTAAATTAGGAAGTAAATTTGGCCTAATATTAAACCTAATGATGGCACCTTGTGTATTAAGGGTAGATGTAAGGTAATGAATACATTTTTGCAACCTTCTCAGCTTATGTACCTACATCTTTAGTTGTGCATCACCTTCTAATTGAGTTTTATTTACTTGATTAGAATTTCCATTAATCCTTATTTTTTCCAACATATCATTCAAAGATATGTGCTTTTTTTAAAAAAGAAAATTAGAATGCAAAGGGTCATGTGATTGATAACAACAGACTTTGAATCACATGAACTCACCAAGAGTTCATTCTTTGTAACATCCAAATGAAAAGTCTTTTCCCTAAGGATATGAGCTTATCTGGTAGGAAATTTTGTAGCAAAAAGTTGAATTTTTCCATATACTAAAGTTAGGATAATAATTATAACATTTAAGCTTAAGATGCCAGCACAAGATATTTTAGTCAATCTGAAAAATTACAAATCCTTCCAAACTAAAAAACTTTGATAAATGTAAAATTTAGAAATAAAAAACATTAACATTCAATTTATCTGGAAACCACAGAGCCCGGCAAGCCTAAGCATCTAGAATGATTCCAGATTGAAGTTAAGAGACCAACAAATTGTCTGTATAGCAATAACTGAGTTCTGGAGCAAGAAGTGATTGAAATTAAATGAGAAGGATCTACCAAGGTTTTCGACTTTGTTACTAGCAGCAATATCAGTTAAGAAGGAGATGGAGGCTAGATTGGGGGGGGGATATAAATTAAGTTTTCTAAAATGAATAATCTGATTAAGAAAGATGGGATACCTAAGGTACTTTTTAGAATGATTTCTGAGGAAAATAAGGCAGAATTTAAAGATTTGGACCCATAATTTATCATTTAAAATGAGTGCATTGTACTGAAAAAATTCCCTAATGATGCTGACTGAAATATATGAAAGAATGAATGAAAATGAAAGAATGAATTAATGAATTTATTCATTCAACAGATATTGAATGTTGATCCTGTCCCTATATTTACCACAAACCTAGCAATGATAACAGTGGTCTTTACATAGGCCCTCAACAAACCAATTTTCAGTACAACAGAAAAGAATGTGAAAGGGTAAAAGTTGTCATCACAGTTGAATTTAGCAGTTGCTCAGTAAAAACTTGTTAACTTGGATGTGTTAATTGTATACAAAAACAAAGATTTAAAATTCCACTCCAGAAAACATAAGGAACTAATGAGTGTTTCAATTTGAATCTCCTTGGTCTCATCTACTTTTGCTTACTTTGTCATGGTTACTCCGTCAACTGTCTTCATGAACAACCAAATTCAGTTTGGTGTCATCAGCAAAACATGTTGTCACCAGCTTTCCTGGTGAGTAACAGGGAGAGAATCAAAAAGCCCTTATAGGAGGGAGTCCTGTATGCTCCCCTGGTTAGGATCTAAAACACATCCCCAACTCACATCAGTTTCATTTATTGTTGAGGAAGTATCTTAACTACTTCAGGACCCTTAAATTCTATTTTCTTTTTAAGTTTGCCTGAAATCATAAAAGATTCAGGAAATATTTTCTGCTTGAAACATTTACCTAGTACTTTAAAAAATTCTTTTGAATGTCATATTAGATTCCTGAATTTGTGTTTATGCAAAAGACAATTAATAATGGCCATTATTTTTTCCAGTGATCAAATTATCCCACATTTAGGACATAAGGAGCCCCTTCCAGTTGGGTTTTGTGTTTTGGAGTCTTTCCCATCAATCTTTGGACACACCCTGTCATTTCTTGCCCCATATATGAAATCAATCGTTTTTTTCTGAAGAACTCCTGTTGCTGCGGAAAACAGGTACTGGTGGTAGGTGTGTGCTCACTGT
Source organism: Uropsilus gracilis (assembly GCA_004024945.1). Taxonomy (NCBI): domain Eukaryota; kingdom Metazoa; phylum Chordata; class Mammalia; order Eulipotyphla; family Talpidae; genus Uropsilus; species Uropsilus gracilis. Next base: position 13,729 of record PVHY01010402.1, read on the forward strand.
CACTGGGTGGCAGTACTTTTAGACCCTTTCAGAGTTTAGAAAAACTAAGAAAGACAACAGACTTCTAAACAAATAAACAAATTGATTCTAAAATTTATATCACACCGAAAAGAGCTTCAGTAGACAAAATAATCTTGGAAAATATACCTGAAATCAAGATTTACATAATCTTCAGTAGTCAAGACAGAGAGGCAGTAGGATAAAATTAACAACTAGATTAGAACAGGGAGTCCATAAACACACACACACACACACACACACACACACACACACACACCCCAGGTTGACTGATAATTGACCAAAATACTAAGCTAACTAATTTGAAGAAAGAAAAATATTTGTAGATATTGCTTGAATGTATGCTTGTCTGTATGGGACAAAATAAATTTTGAACCACATGTATATTTTTCAGTCAGGAGTTCAAATTTACATCTCCTAATAAAATTTAATATAAAAAGGATTCTTAAAAAATTTCTTTGACTTTGATATCTTCTTTTTCTTCTGCTGAAAAGTCTTAATTCCTAGTAACAGTCAGTATTTCTTTCCAGATCTTTTGCCCTTGCAATATATCTATCTATGGTTGTACAACTGGAACACTGTCTCCAAAAATCACTTGAATAAATTATTTGCTCTGTAAAGTTATGTTAACTAATGTTTGAGTTCATTTACTTGTTCTGTTTATCTGTTTATTTCAAACTTTCAGGTTAGTTTTTTTCCTTTGTATTTTAATTTTTGAATATTTAAAACAAACAATGGCTTGGAAGTCAAAACAAAAATTATACTTGGAGACGCCCTGTATCACCTCTTCTTCCCCCCATTCACTCTCCAATCTACTTAGTAGGTTTAGTTTTTGACTTACCATGCCAGTGCCTCTTTTTAAAAAGCATTAAGCAATAAATATGTATTTTATGTTCAGTCCATTGCTTTCATATCTAACAATGTATCTGAGAGATCAGGGCAAATGAAGATGTTATTTTTTTCCTCTCCCCTCTCCCCCCCAAAAGGATGTTATTCCTAATGGTTGCATAGAACTACTCTATGTGAATATATAGAGTAGTTCTATATATACTGAATTCAGTCAGCCACTTTTGGAAGGGCCTGCACACATGCCATCAATCAGATCTGTTAAATCATCAAGGGGATTCAGATCCCAAGAATATCTTTCTTTGCCTCATCCTTGTTTTGGTGGTACTAGGAAGATCTCTTGGATTTTAGGTAGATGGCTCCAACCTGTGCTTTTGTCTTCATATGGCTTTCTCCTCTGTTTGACTATACGACTTTTCCTCTTTTGTCTCATATAGGAACACTTATTAGATTTAAGGTCCACCTAGATAATCCAAATGATTTCACTTTGAGATCCTTAACTTCATGATACTTGTTAAGATGCTTTTTGAAAAATGTCATTTTCATAGATTTCAGGGATATGTCTTTTTGACATATCCTACCCACTGTATTGCTTATTACAACTAGTACCAGGAGGAATAACCTTTCACATGTGGCTTTATATTTGTGGAGGTATATTTTCAGGTTAAAATGTTAGAAGCAGCATTTCTGGGTCAAAGTACAAATAAGACAGTTTTACCAGATTCCTTTTCACAAGAATTGAACTATTTTACACTTCTATTATATGACTATACATGTGGGTAAAAAAAAAAAAAAGCATTAACTAATAACTTACAATTCTTGTTTTTTTAAAAGAAGATCTGGAGTTCTACATTTTTATCAGTAAATAAGGCTAGATATGACAGATGCAGAGTGCCTGTTTTTGATATTAGCAAATTTTGACAGCATCGCAAGTCCACTGTCCAATGTCATTTATCTTCATTTATCTGTTGCCTCACTGGATTTGATGCTTTGGATGTTGGAGGTTGATTTTATACATCTCTTTATCCCCAGTTCGTAAATTCCTTCTTTCATATAGCAGGTATTCAACAAATGTTTAACAATGATAATACAACTTTCTTGTAACAGAAAAATTGAATTTCTTCAGAAGTGTATTCTATTTTGTAATCAAATGTATCTTCTTCAAAAGGAATAGGCAGTGAACATGGTGACATGTGTAACTAGATACAGGCTGAGTAGCTGTAATGAAGATACCCCAGAATGCCTTCATTTAAGAGAGATTATATTGCTCTTCTAACTATAGTGGTGTGTTTGTGATTTTGATCAAGTTATTTGGTGACTCTGGTTGATAGGGAAGATTTGACTTCATCCTGAGCAGGGAACTTCTAAATCCAGGTCTGAGATTTGTCCATGATATTAGGCTTACCGGTAGTCTATTCCCTTCATTGCTGAGTAATATTGCTTTTTATAAAAATATCTATTTTAGTAATGCTATTTTGCCAGTTCTAAAAATAGGGAGACTCTAAGTACTATGAGACTTTTTTTTTTTTACATGCCTCGATGAAATATGTAGGACTGCTTTAGCTTTTTATTCCATTTTATTTAACAAAATTTGAGTGCTTCTAGAGGCCAAATACTGTGCTCAATCACCAGGCTATATCCCTGGCTGCTTTCCTCAGTCATGTATTCCAATTAGATGGAAGCCACAGTTTTAAACGGACATCTCAAAAACTTGCTAAAATGTCAAAATTTGGAGTATCAAAGGATCCACAGGTCAGTAAGGGACTCTGATATCCCAAGTGAGGCTGGGAAGCAAAAACTAAGGGTACTAACTGGACTCCCCACCCAGTGCCTAGACATATCCTTTCCAGTTGACAAAATGGTTCATTTTTTCTGGACTGGGAGCTTCATATTGGTGTTATCAAAGGGACTCAACTTGCTACCCAGTGCGAGTTCAGAAGCACAAACTAAAAATACTTGATATTTTACAAGCCTTAAAAATGTTCTACTTTTGTGCACCTCCGGGTAAGGCACACACAGGAGAGTAAGGATACTGTGGCCACCAGCACAGGGACTGGTAGACTGGCCAAATGCCCAGCATTTGGGGACCCTGGAAACTTCCTAGGGCCTTGCCCTTCAGGAGAACTACATTTCCCAGAATCAACTTGCGGCACGCGGCGGTGGAGAGGGCGTGACTATTCGGAGCCGGCCCGCTGATTTCCATGCTGCCAAAGACACGCCTGCCTGATTGGAGGATCCTTTCGCGATGCATCCCGGGTCTTGTAGTACGGTATTTGCGTAAGGCAAGCTTCTTTGTGATTCGAGGAAGCCGCTTAGCGCTCCGGGCGCGCCTCCGCGAGGCCGACATGGACCGCGCGCGCGTGCGTAGCGCCCTAGGGGCTGTCCGGCTCTTTCAGTGGGGCGGAGCGGTCGGGTTCGCGTCGACACCGCCTTCCTGCCCCGCCCCTCGCCGTGCCGGCCCGCCCCTCCTTCCTGGAGCCACAGCTGAGGCAGCGGCAGCGCCGGCGGCAGCGGCAGGGTGGGGGGCGGCGAGTGGCCGGCGCGACACGCGCTAACCCCGACCCTATGCGGTGACTCTTGCGGCGCAGGCGCCTCTTGCCCCGCCGGCGGGGCTCGGGCTTCCCTCGGCGGGATGTTCTCTCGAAGGAGCCACGGGGATGTGAAGAAGTCCACCCAGAAGGTGCTGGACCCCAAGAAGGACGTGCTCACCCGCCTGAAACACCTGCGGGCTCTGCTGGGTGAGGCGCCTCTGGGGACGCGTGGTCTGGGGCAGCCGGGGTTTCCGGACACCTGCCAGGCGCGGGCCGGGAGCTGTGAAGCCGAGGGCGTGGCGGTGGTAGGGGGAGTGCGTGGGACCCTCTTCTCGGAAGCCGGCCTTGCTCCCCGGGACGCGGGCAGCCTGGCCCTCGATCACTGCCCTGTTGCCCTCAAGTGTAATCTTACCCCCAGATTCTCACACGGTAACCTCAAGACTTTTCCCTCCCCAGCAATAAGTGGACCCCAAGTGGTCATCGCCCCCTATCCGTTGATCTGTCATCGCCCCGCCCATTTTGTCATTTATAATGTTTGAGCTTGAGACCCCAAGTGGTCCCAGCAGAGACTTAATTGAACCGTCTTCTCTTTCGCTCCCTCCCCCACCCGCCGCGCTTTTCCATTTTTATTTTTACTTTTGAGTAAGTCCCCAACAGAAGGAGACTCCTAGTGGTCCACGATAAATGTAACTGTCATCTCTTTCCCCGCACCCCTCTTTTAAAATTTGTCTTTATTTTCGGTCTGGTTGCTTCAGTTTCTTTGTGTCCTTGATGTGAAGGGGGGGGCTCCTCGTGTCTGCAGGGAGGGAGGGGTAGTTATACCGGGTTCAAGGAGGCAGCTGCCTCTTTATTGTCAGGTTGACTGTGATGATGTTTGCCTTCCGTTTTTATGAACTGCTGGGGGGAACTTCTTTCGAGCCCAGGTGGACCTGCAGTTGACCTGTGATGAAGTTCACTCTTTGGGTGTGAAATGACCACAAGGCTTTCCTGTCACCTGCTGCATGTGATTTGTAGTTTGTTTGCTGTTTGCTATTGTCTTACCTCCTCCTTCTTAACTTTTGCTTAGGACAAAATTACCTCTGTAGTTTTGAGAAACACCTGTCTTGTGTATTTGGGGGCAGAGCCAAGGACACCTTATATTTCTTCTCCTTATATTATTATTTTTTTATTCTTAAAATAATAAAAAAAAACCACACCCATTGGGGCATATAGTCTTAATTTGTCTATCATTTGAGGATATAGTACATAGAAGAATTCATTTTGTATGTGAGCGTTTTAGGTCAAGGTCTTGTTCATGAGATTAAAAGTTGCTAATTGTTGCTATTTGTACTCTTGAAGTATTAAGGAGGGAAAGAAACAAAAGCACCCAACAGCACACCTAGTTTTGCTAAGTTATTTACAATTTCAGAATCCTTGAGATTACATTGCCTTATTACCATTTTGGAATAAAATGTAGATTAGTTACTATTAGAAGGATTAGTTTTCCAGAGCTTTGAAAATGAAATGTGATGTTCTTGGTTAACTGAACTTTCTACTTCCTGTAGTAAAATACTACAAAAACACAGTTGGCATTGTGTGGAGTTCTTGGTAGTGACTGATTAATACCTATTGTAGGGACATCTTTGATAAAGGAGAGTTTGGTGTATTTGATACTTTGGGACTTTTTTTCTGTGATAGAGAACTTAAAACTTTTGTCCAAGTCTACAGGATTAAGTTGTCAAGACAGAATCAATTAAACCTAGATCAGTTTGTTTTCTTAGAGATACACAGTACATTGTTACCATTCTGAGAAAGTAGTTTTCAAAGCTATGTAGTTGTAGTTGCACCTTAAAGTGTCTATGTTTTGAGGAACTTTCATCTGTCATCTCATTGAGCACATTATGACCACAGTTTTGTAATACGGAGAAGTCAGTTGTATGTTATTTTTTGTTCATGTATTTGTTTATTGAGTGACACGATTGCACCATTTATCCTTAGGGACTAGACTTATAAATGTGTCTGTGGCGTTCTTTTCATAATATTTACTATAAACTTTTGCTTGCAACTGTGGTTTTTAAGACCTTAAAGAAAACTAGTACATTAAAGACTAGTTCCTACCAAGTTAAATACCCTATTTTTTTGCAACTTTAAGGAAAAAAAAAGGCATCTTGAAGTGCAAAATAGGAATAAGTCAAACCTGGAAAACTATTTGAAGGAAATGAAGATACATTATTACTGTATTTTTGTATTTTTATACTGCTCTGGCTTTTCATGTATATTATCTTCAATGATAATAAAGATGTTATTTTTACATATAAGCATGATACCATTGACCTGAATTTGCAGTTTTTGGGCTGCAAGATTTCGGGTTAGTTATTTGACCTGTCTTTGAACCTCAGTTACTTTACTCCGTGATATGGGTATGGTAATGTCTGTCTTGTAAAATTAGTGTGATGTCTGAATTACTTTAGCTTGGAATAGGCATTTAACAATTTCATCTCTCTTTGCCTATCTTCCCTCGTTAATAGGATAAGACAATTTTTGTATAATTATTTCTCTTTTATTTTGGTAATTGTAATTAATTCATTTTCTCTTTATAAAAATAGGTATTTGAGACTAATGAGAAACACAATTAGTTGTGAAAATAGAATAGTTCTTGATATCATAATGACTAATTAGAATTTGCCTTCAGCTATTTTGACTTGACTACATATTATAAATGGGTTGTGTTATTGACTTGATTTTATAGGGGGGGGGGGAATTGAGGCTCTGGCAGGCCTTCCAAGGGGCCTAGACGTGCACTAAATGGACTGTGTTAATTAGAGGAAAAACAAGTTGCTCTTTGATCCCTTGACTTGTAGTTCTCCCTGCACCACTATTGAAATCATCTTTGGGAAAGTAAATAAAGCAAAACACAAACAACTGACCATACTATGTATTGCTGTATTATTCCAGCAAGGATTCCATGTCTGATTAAAGCTTGAGTGCCTACTCTAAGTCCTAAAATAGTGTGTAGAAATAACGTTGATATAGCAAGAAGAACAGGTGTAAAATAATAGTAAATGTATAGTGTGTTATGTTATTAAATAGTAACTTACATGGTAGACTGCAGGGGTAAAAAAGATGATTAAGAATGGCACAAAGTTTTTTTTTTTCTTCCAGTATCATTTATACATTTAATAGAGGAGACAGTCTCCAAAAATATAAATCCTTTTAAAAATTTATATTTTCTTATATTGTTGTTAATTTTTGGGCAGTATTTTCATCACCATAGTCTCTTCTGATTGTACCACCCCTGTTTTGACTCCTCTCCCTGCTGTATGCTTCAGATCTGTGGTCAGCTTGCAGGTTTTGTCTTTTTCCTGATCCTTTGTTTGGTTTCTCTGTATTCTTCATGTAAGTGAAACCATTCAATATTTATATTTTCCCTTCTAACTTATTTCACCTAACACAGTCCCTTCCAGCTTCATCCATGTTGCTCCAAATTGTATAAGTTTATCTTTTCTAATCAATGAATAATAGTATTCTGTTGCGTATATATAGCACATCTTCTTGACCCATTCATTTGTTTTGGGGCATTTAGGTTGTTTCTGTATCTTGGCTACTGTAAATAGGAATGGCACAAAGTTAGACTAATTTTGTCCAATAGGAATACAATGTGCATCACATGTATAATTTTAAATTTTCTGGTAACCATGTTTAAAAAAGTAAGAAGAAACATGTGAAACCAATTTTAATAATATACTTTATTGAACTCCATATGTCTAATGTGTATTATATTAATAGTAATATAAAATATTTATTTTAACATTTTTATACCAAGTGTTAGCAATCTTGTGGATCTTGTACACTTACAGTGCATCTCAGTTTAGACTAGCCATGTGTTTAGTAACTGTATGGGACTAGTTACTACTCCGAGACAGAATAGGCTTGAAATTTGGGGAAGTAGAGGGAAAAGCAAACTGACAGAGGAAAGGTGGAGGGCTAGTGGTGAAAATAGACATTGCAGTAATGTAGGAGAATGGGGGACACCAACTTGCTGTTTCTTCCTGTGCAGTATGGGAACTGTGAGGACACCACTGGGTACTGAGGAACACTTGCCCCAAGGATGACATGTAAAATTAGTGACTAGAGCACTGTGTGCCAGGGGTAGAGGAAGGACAATGAGTTGGGCTGTTGTGTGGGAGAAAAGTACACAGCAGAAACTGAGGCAGTCTGAGGATTAGAAATGGTTTTGTTTGCCTATCTTGGAAGCTCAAATTATCCTAAAAGAGGTGAGAGGCTCCTCTTGAGGAATTCTTAACAGTTCAAATGATAAGATTTGAGATCAAGATTTGAAAAGTACTTTTCTGTCAGCAGGGTCATCAAAATTGGATTGGGAGTGATGAGAAAACTGGTAACAATGGATCAGACAAATGATGAGGGCCTAAAAGAAGACATTTGGGGGCAGAGGTATCACAAAAGGCTAGTGTAGCAGAAACTAATGATTCTCTGTGTGAAGTAATGGTAGTGCACTTTGCAGTTGCTAGGGAAGGAGTGATAAATCCAAAGGAGAAATTTGGATCAGAGTTCACAGTTTAGACAAATCAGTCACAGTAGTGTTCAGACCAAATATTTGGAACTAGAGAGTAGAAAACAGCTTCTTACAAATGTTCTATATGTTGAAATGAAATATTTGGTTTATTTCCTTTTGTGCATCTTTTACTTTAGGGACAAGTTCAATTACAATTTAAATATTGCCTCTTAAAATTTATTTTATTAGCATTTCTCTATATTTTGTTAATCTCATTTTTATTAACTATGGACATTTATTGAGAGTGTGTACCATAATTTAACTTAGCATTTCCTATATTATTTCCCTGTATTATTTCCTCCTCCTTTTTCTTTCCTCTCATACAAATATTGCTAGAAACACCTTGGGAAGCAGCTTTCCTATGTTTTTCTTTATTCCTCTAACACAGAATAGATTCTGTTGGAGTCATATTGTGGGTTTGAACTTTTTATCACTGTTCACAGTGCTTTCCTGAGTCTTCCAATTTTTGGCCCTGCTAGCTGGTCATTTCCATTGTAGTCTGACTAGCAATAAACACACTTTTATAATTTGATAATTGGTGGTGACAGGGAGAATGGCAATTGTACAGGTAGGACCAAAAAAGTTAAGAGGAGATTCTGGCTAATGATAGGGGAAGAGGTGTTTACTGCTATAGGTGTTAGTTTGAAAAAAGGCAAACTCTAAGTGGAAATATCTGGGAGGTTATAGGACCTGGGGTCTGGAGCTTAGTACTATGATATGATTGTTTTATTATTGTCAAGAACTATTGACTCTTCCCATGACTTATGATGAAGGTGTGACTACCTCCAGCCTCTGAGGAAACTGAGGTTCATTGAGGTTAACTACTTGTTTACTAGCTCACAACTGATAAATGCTAGTACTGGGATTCATTACAACACCCAGTTATGCTGCTTCTAGTTATCTAACTCACAGGCATGTTTACATATCAGAAAATATATTTACCCACAAGAATGAATGTTAACATAAATAAAAGCTCAACATTTTTTGCTTGTCTCCCTCCCCTAAATGTTGTTTTGGCTTTTGCTGTTCTCTTTCTTGTCTGTTTAACTATGTTCTAGAAAGATATAAGGCTATATTTGATTTGAACATTGTAGAAGATAAGAGAAAACCAAACCGAAAAATGGCTGTTTTCTTGTTCATTGGACTCTCCGTGCCCTTGGCAGGCATAGCAGGTGGTGAGGTATTTGCATGGACTTTAGTACCATGTGGACAATCTACAACCGGAACAAAGCTGGGAGTTGTAGCTTTAGGCTCATCAGGCTACCATAGAGTGAGCTCAGTTGACCTTGTTTGAAGTAGATGATTTTAATATTTTCTTTGCTAATTTTTTAGTGTTCACTAACATTTTACATTCATAACCTCTAGAAGTTAAAATGAACTTTGGACACGTAGTTGTAACCTTGCATTTAGTCTGTTTAAGCAGCTGCTCCTTATTCCTTTCTCCCTCCAGCCCCTGGAACTAAATCTAATCATATCATTAACCCCCCCCTGCCCACTGTGTGTGTGTGTGGGGGGGCGCGGGGGAGGGGGGGTTTGAACTGACCTGTTACTTTTTTTTCTTTTCTTTTTTTTTTTTGGCTTGCTCTGTTTTACTAGAATAGTAGTGTCTAGTGTCTGTTTGTAAAATTGTACTACTTAGGACTATTGGTTGCAAGTGGCAGGAACCCTGCTCAAACTAAGTGGCAGAAGAGGGATTTAATGTCACCCTATTAATCTGGGGAACATTTGACTTTAGGTATGGATGTTGACAGGGATGTAAATGATGTCCTGGGTAGTTGCCTGCTCTCACATCCACTCACTTTTCTACCTATTACCTTGGTGCAAATATTCTTTCCACTCTTGAATTTTTGTTTGTTTTCTGTGACTGCACTTCATGATCAGGTTGACCCTTTCTGGAATAGTAGAAATATTCCTTAACATACAGTGATACCCTCTAAGTACCGTGGAACCGCAGGCTCTCATTGCCCGGGGTACCCCAGACTCAAGCAATCCCCAGCCTCAGCTTCCCAGGTAGTTGGGATTACAGGCGCACGCCACCATGCCCAGCTATTTTTTTGGGACTAGGTCTCGCCACGGGCCCCAGCCGGACTTGAACTGTGATCCCTAGCCTCGACCGCTTCATAGGCTGAAGCTTACGGGCACGAGCCACCGTGCCCGGCCTTAAGTACCCCTGAGTTCTTGAGACCATTCTGATTGGCCCTGCTGAGCTACATGCGTATCCCTTTATCAGTTTTTGGGTGAGGGAGATTGTTTTTCTATAAGTTCTGCTTAGGACAGTGGGTAAATTGGATGATTTATCTAATTTGAGGGAAGGTTTACCCTTCTAATAAATGAACTGAGTATTTTTTCAATTTGCAGTGTTAGACAATATACACTATTTTAAGATAGTTCACACTGAAGTGCCTGTTTTTCAAGTGAGGTTCCAGTTTTGTGAGATTTTCATTCTAATAGAATTATGGACAATAAGCCAACATAAAAACAAATATATCATGTGATTTTAATAACTGTAGAAAGATGTCGCCTGAGGAGATGTATGTTTGTCTAGGTGGAGTTTAGGGAAGACCTGTCTGAATGGGGTTTGGAGCCCAGACCTAAGTCCACAGGGAGAAACTTTGTATTTATTTTGGGGAATGGTATTCAAAGCAGAGGGAACGCTAAGTGCAAAGACTGTGAGTCATGTTTAGGCTTGGGAATCTCATAGAAATTTAGAGTTGAAGGAAAGAGGAAGGGGGAAATGTGCAAGGGTGGTAGTGAAGAGGTAAAGGAAGACTAAGTGGAGCTTTGAGGGGGTTGGTAAAGATTTGGGGTTTCTCTGTAAAATGAAATGTGGAGTCCCAGGGAGGCTACTAAAGAGGAGTGACTGGGTTTAACCTTTTTCATTTGACCTTAAGGTTTAAAGAAATCACTCTGGCTCCCATTTAGAGAATAGACTTGCTTGGTAGGCCAATCAGAGATTCCTTTTCTGGTCACAGATTTCTTCTACAGTTTTCTTTTAGTTTTTATTGGCTTACTTTATAAAACTCAGGTCCTTTCCCTAAAATTCAATGGTGACTGGTGACAGACAAGAGAAAAGAGAAAGAAGTGGCACAGGAGATGAGAAGTGAGTGATGGTAGAAACCATGGCAGATTCCAGTTTTGAAGTGGAGGGACCGCATACTGCAAACTGTGACCTTACTGCAACAGCAGGGTAGGACCACTGTGGCAATAGGATGGGGCAGCAAGGGTGCATGGGCCACACAGTGACCAGAGCTTCTATGTTACTCTAAATTCTGAAAAGAAGCAAAGAGTAGAACACTAGCAAGTGCCCATGATACTGACAAAAAAAGTGGAGATGTGTCAATGGCTGAAAAAGAATGAGCACAGGAAAATGTTGACAAATCAGTACAATATTAATTTATATAAATGATTGTAAAAGGTAGCAAACACTAAAGATTGGCTCCATTTCAGATTTGGCTAAATTAAGATTCCCACTTGTGCTTTATATTGTTTTTTAATGGAATGACCTGAGGGAGCCCTGATCTTTGGCTTAATGTTAATTGAAAAGGCTTGTGATTTTTATGAACCAGTGTTGCTGAGTGTGCTGTGAAGGAGATTCTATTCTGACAGTTGATAATCAGTGCCAGGTTTAAACAGAATGAAGAAAATTTGACTTATGGGAACTGTAGCGGTCAAGTCTTATAAATAAATCTTATCATGATTCAAAATTTCATCAACTTTGCACTTTTAACAACATCACACATTTGGTGGTTACTTTTCAGTGTGTTAGTGAATAGCTGGACAGAGATTCTTCCTGTTTGGTTCTATTATTTTTCTGTACTTTTCAGTAAATTCTGACTGGAGAATGGCTGCAAGAACTACTTTAACTAGATCACTGAGTTATGAACAGTGTACATGTTATCATGGAAGAAGTTTAATTACAATGTTAGACAGAAGAAACAAAGTATTTACTGTTTTTAGGGCATTTTAGTCTTGGTAAAGATGCTATTTTATATATTATGTGGGTCTTGCATGTTCTTCAATGTTGAAAAGTAAGACAGTTTTGGAGATAATTACCGCCCAGTGTTGTGTCTTTTGTTAATTGTTTTTTCTTTTTTTATAGTAAGTATTCAGACATTGAAAACATTCTTACCAAAACATCTGGCAGTTTTTTTTCTCAAAATGAGTAAATAGCTTTATAGTTTTTCTGGTTATAAAATTTACATACTCATTATAATCATTTGAATAAAGTGAATAAGCCAAAAATATTTTAAATATGAAGTTCTTAAAATTCTGTAAACCTTTGAGAAGCATACTTTCTTTTCTTTTTCTTCTCTCACCCCCATCTTGTGTATACACACAAACAAGCACAGTTTTACATGAAAATTCTTAATACCTGATCTCACATCCTATTTCTGACTTAACATTACTTCTTTTCACATCAGTAAGTGAAGACTTTACATGCATTTTTTTCCACACAATAAGTGAAATATTGCATAATACTTTACTGGTTATGTCATATTCCATTGAACTCCTATAACAAATTATCCGCCACCCGTTCTTCAGGTTGTGAGTTTGAGACCTTCCCATGCTGTCAGCAGATTGTAACCTGGAGTAAGAAGAGTGGCTGTCCAGCAGCCAGAGGGCATTTTGTTGCTATGTGAAGATACTGCAGAGGTGACAGTGTTTGCTGGTACCATTGGGGACAGTGTGATGACTTTCTGTAGGTACAAACAATCCCTCGGGGAAAGCCACCTCTGTCTCTGCTGATTCCTTTCATAGAAAGGCCACCCTGAGCTAATCTGTCCAGAGGGAAGCCATTTTACTTGGCCACTGGCTCTACTGTCTTACCAACTTCTCAGTCCTCTTTAGATCTGATAACTATTTCAGTCTGTGATATTTACCTTATCTCTCTTATGTACTTAAATCAATTGAATTTTCAGGTATGCTAGCTTGAACTTCCTCCATCACTTTCTGTTAATATTAGACATGATTAGGTGAGCAGCGTGGGAGCCTGACTGCCTGGATTGAGTCTTGGCATTGAACAAAACCTCACTGACCCTCCTCCTGATAATAAGGATGGTACCTACTTCCTAGGTGAGGGTTGAGTCAATATAAATAGAGCTCTTTTGTAAGCTGCTATTATAATTAATAATTATTTGACAATAACAAGATGGTTCTTTCTACCTTTTCTGCTTTTCTGCTTACTTAGTTGTTGAAAATGAATGAATGGAGAGGTCCCCCTTTCATGCCTGCTTTGTTTTGATTTCTTTATTTTTTCAGGGAATGGTTTTGATTGTAATATAGGCTAGCATCAGTTTAGATCAAGAAGAATGGAAGCACTTGTCCATTAACTTAAAAAGTGGAAAAACTTGATTCCTAGAAAATAAATAAATTAAAATTTATGTAAAACATATTTAAATTGAAGAGTATAATTTACAGATTATGTTTTATTATATTGGTGCTTGTATCTGTTAGCAAGAAAATTCTAGAGCCTTGCCTTTGAGAAATGTATATGAAATGTTTAAAATAAAAGTACCTCTACTTAAAAAAAAATGTATCATTAAATATTTGGTATATATTTTTATACTGACTTACCTTTTCATACAAACTATCATTCTTGGGTAACAAAGTGTTAACATCTTTCTGATTTCTAAGGATTTTTTTTTATTTCTAAAGATTTTACTTTTAGTTTATGTTTAGGTATAAAGAAATGGATATAATACACCTTAGGAAATAAATTAAGTGAATATATTTTTCATGACCTTTTCAGTTATACTGTTTTTTTCTTATTCTACTGTCAACTTTTATTTTAGTATACAAGGTCATTTTTGCTTGCAGGTAACGAAATCCAAATATAAATGAAAACGATAAGGAATTATTTCCCTCCTGTAAAAAGTGATCCCAAGGCAGGGCTGTCACAGTCAGCTAAGTCAGCAGTTCAGTGATATCAACAGTTTAGACTCTTTCCACCTCCTTATTTTGATATCCTTAATGTCCTTAGTGTGACAGTTTTGTCCTTAAAGTGGCAAAATGCCTGGGACCACTGTAGGCATTACACTCAGAACACTGTCCAGAGGCAGGAAAAAGGAAACACTTCTCTGTGTCCCTTTAAAAACAGTGAATATTTTTCAGATGGCTCCATCAGATTTTCTCCCATTTCTTATTGACTAACTTGGTGTCACAAGCTTGAACCTAAAAAAACACTGGCAAGGTGGCAGGTTTTCACCATAATTGGCTCAGCAGCATCAGATTCCACTCTCTGGGGCTGAGGACAGCCAGCCTCCCTGAAGGACTGACTTTGTGGAAGAGCATGATCCTTAAACAAATGTGAGCTCTTTTCCAAAAAGAGGGTATCCTTTTATGAGAGAAGTGAAGGGACCTAGGGAGGGTCAATGTTGGCTCAGAGCCACTCTCACTGTTTAGTTTAAATACTCTGCAGCAGAGCTCTGATGCCCTGGGCTGGAGCCTTTCATCTGCTGTGTAGTTAGTTTTCCCATCTAAAGAAGATTCTGTGTTTACATACAACCAGTCCATGACACATGAAACCAATCTGTATATAAATGCATTTTTCAGATGTCCATTTCTCTTTAATAATGATGGTGATAAAAATATTATTTACCATTGAAGCACAGCCAGCACACATAACTGTTTTATGACTTAATTGCCTGCTGAGTCTTAAAGGGCTACATTGTATATAGATTTTTCCTCCTCACCAGGTGAGCCCAGGTCTTTGGCCTGCTTTGGCATAGTACTGCCATATGCATAAGGTGTTGACTGGGGTTAGGAAAAGAAATCCTGCCTGTATTCTGGTTCACATATTTCGTTGTTGACAGAAAGTTCCTATCAACAGGTAGCATCAGATACTTTCACCCATTTTGTCTTCTTTTACTTCTTTAACAGGAGGTACGGCCTATCTGTTATACTTGGGGGGAATCTCTTTTTTGGGTTTACTATTCCTCATGACCAGTGAAACTGCTTGGTGTGGTAAGTTACTTCTTCCAAACTAGCATTTCCACAATAATATTACCTAACACCCATCCTAAATCTCAGAGACTTACACAGACTCTTAACAGCAGGTATTTGTTTTTCTGTCCCAGGATCCATGTCTGGAGAAGTTTTGCTGCTAACTGCAGGTTGTTTGGGGTTGGTGCCACTGGAGGTTGAGTAGACTTTGCTGCCTGAGTTTTCTCCTTTCTCTTGGATCAGCAGCTGCTTGAGGCTTTCCCAATCATTGCCACCTCATTTCTAACAACCATTCAGTTGCCAAAGCAAGTCAAGAGATCAGCCTAAATCAGTTGGCAGGGTGGGTGCATATTTTCTAAAGGTATTGCTGGAGAGAAGGAACAAATTTTGACATTTTCACAAAGTATAACAAGTGTGGAGAGGTCAAAAAGCTAGACAGTTGTTTAAAGGTGAAATTCAGGGTCATGTTTCTCTTTAAGAAATCACATATTACTAATGACATTCCTCCATGTTAGTATTTTCTGTCTTGTGTCCAATTTGTTTCTTGTTTTTACCATTTATAAATTGTTTTAATAAGTTATCACGTTCACCTTGAATTCTTACCTATTTTCTTAGCCTATGACCTTGTACCATTAGAGAGTCTTCTTTTACATAGTCTTCTTTACACTGGCCCAGCTCAGGCTCAGGAGTGGAGGAGATAGTGGAATGTAGGGGTAAAGAGGGCTGAGGGAGATGCTGAACTGAATTATTTCCATTCTCCTTTTGACAACATTTACCTGCATAACTTTTCTCTTTGGTTTGGTGTTTTATAGGAGACTGCTGAAGCAAGTTATTGTGAGGTTCTGTTCTGATTCTCCCAACTGAAAAGTAGAATCTCTATTGAAAAGGATTATATGTAGAATAAAGTGGTATAACCCCAATGGTTTTGTTGGTGTGTTTATTAACATTTATTACTGTATTGGGATTAAGTTCCTTTTAATAAGGGATAGTCTCATTAAGTGTATAAGCTTCACTGAATGTTATGACTTTCAGAACAAGTGAGTGAAGTTGGGCTTTTTCCACGTGTTGAGATGGCCTGTGCCAAGAGCTAAAGCAGTGATAAACAACTAACATTTATGGAGTGCTGATTGACACTTTCTGAAGACCTTTGCTTATGCTCATTTTATTATCGCAGCAGTACTGTGATTGGATGTTAGCCCTATTTCCCAGATGCAGAAATTGAAATCCAGGGTTTTTAAATAGCTTGTCCAAGATTCTGTTGCTTCATGACTTGAATCCAGGGAGTCTGCTCCAGAGATAGTTGGCCTTAATCTTTGATATTTGATATTACTTTTCAACTAAATGTGAGGAAATAATTCTCAACAAGAGATTTAGCTGGACAAGGGGTAGGAAAAAGTAGATTTTGTTGTAGACTTGGAAGACAGTTTTTGAGGTGGAGTAGGAAACAAATAGAAACAGGTTACTGGCTATTGATTGGTGGTAAAAGAAGATGAGAAATTAAAAGAGATTTATTTTAAAACTGGGGGATAAATCTCTAGCTCTGTAAAAATCTATGCTGGTTGCTTCCCTGAGGTGAGTTGGAAGTATTTCTCTGTGCTCTGTGGTTATAGTAAAGCAATGTGCTAGTATTTGTGCCAGACATTGAAAATCATCATGTCAAAAAAAAAAATCATCATGTCAAAGGTAGTTATAGTCTTTGACTCTAACTTGGGACTTGTACTCCCAATCGCTCCTGCACTGGAGCTCCTTCTTAGGGAAACTGACCTTTTCCCTTTCTCAGTGCTCTTACTCAGCTGGCTTTCCTGCTTATCAGCTGGCTTTCCTGAAGGTGATGACTTATTTCTTTAACTTTCTGACCCAATTTCTATTTCTAGTTTTGATTTATCCCCACTTGTCTTTGAGACCTTTATATGGCTTAGGTTTGAGTTAAGTGGCTTGGACAGGATATCTGACCCGGGCCACATATGATTCTGAACCTTTGGTCCTATGGTTTCTTTGTTTTGACCCCCCCCCCCACCTTACATGGTTGTGATGGAAGTCAAGTAAAATAAAGCATTGAGTTGTGACATAACTATAGGATTATTAATACCCCCCTCTCCCCCACACACAAAGTGGTATATGTTCCCTGCTTTGATACTCTGTATAAGGTTGGGTATTGGTGCCTGTCATGGGGGAGAATTAGGTATAGGCCAGAGACATGGGGATGGGGGGAGTAGGGGGAGTTGGTGAAAGAATTCACTTGAGACAGTGAAGAACAGAACAGGCAGACTTATTAGAATCCACTGCTAAGGAAGGGAAACAGCAGGTGAGATAGGAGGGGTCTGCTGTGCAGAGTGAGGGTCCCAAGGCTTTATATATACTCCAGTGGATGGGTCTGGTTGGCTAGTCTTGGGTGGGTCCTGACTGATGATCTGAATCTGCATAAAGGAGCATCAGCTTAAAAGATAATCAGTTTATGACCCTTTTCCCCATGAGGTTCCATTTACTCCCTTTATCCATTCAACTCTCCCAAACTTACCTGCTGGGCAAATGAATGGGACCTTAGTTTTTAAGTTTAGTAATGATACCATTTTGTCAGTGATATGATACCATTTTGCCTTTTCCATTGCTTATCTTTTACCCTTCAGGGCCCTGTATCTTACTCACTCTGATTTAGCACTTGGCACAGGGCTTGTTGGCATGGCTAGGCACACAATAAATGTTTAAATGAATGGATGAAGAATGTTTGTTTAAAAGAAGTTCATCATCATGGTCTTTTTTTCTTTTTAACAGAGTCTTCATGCTGTATCCCTTTATGCCTTTTGAAGTTAATCTTTTTGTAAAGCAGCCCTTTGATACTTCTTCCTTGCGTTTCTTTCCACAAGATGCTAAATTCCAGTACCTGTGGTTGCCTTCCCAAGATCTATGCTTGTTTTATGAATATTCATCTGATGAATCTTGTTTTTTGAAAATGAATCAAATCAGGGACTCACCCTACATTTTGAATTAGAGATATGAAATATTTGACATTCTTTTGTTTATGCATTTATCAAACATGCATTGAGTACCTCTTAGGTCTCAGTATATGGAACTCTATTCCTAGGTGCTGAGATACAGCGGTAAATAAAACAAATGCGATTCCTACCTTTTGCAGCTTCCATTCTATTAGGAATGCTGTTCTATTAGGATTGGAGAGGTAAATGTATAAATTAGATAATATCAACTAATATTAAGTGCTTTAGAGGGGAAGTCATGAGAAGAGGATACTCAGACCAGTGAGGAATCCTCACACATCTAAATAAACTGGGTCTTATTTGTATAACTGTTATGCTATTAGTTCCACGTGCATTGAATTACCTGGAGGGTATCTATTTTGTTAGTTAATACTTTAAGCTCATCCTCATCCCCAAGAAAGATAGTGAATAACTGTGGAAGAACGTAACTGTTACTTATACTTTTGGCCTATTAAAGCATCTCAGTCTGTATGAGGGCTCCTTGACCTTAACAAGGATTCTCTTTGTTCAGGTTGCTGATGTTTCAGTGTCTCTGAGGGACAAAAGGAGGACTAGGAAGATGAGAAGTTTTTGATTTCCCAGTGTAATTTCTTTGTACCATCTTCCTGCATTGGTACGCTGCCATCCTTGATGGTAGAGTTGTTTGCTTGCTTATAGTATTTTCTCTGAGGCTCATTTACTGGTGAACAGTCTAAACATTGATCTGCTCTTCCTCTATCTCAGAGCCCATGAAGTAAGGTCAGGATGATAAGATAAAATGTGAAAAGTGGCATACAGGGGCACATTTAGATTTCTTTGAAGAGGTTGTTTGTGCTCCCACTCTGAAGGACGAGAAGGAATAAGCTCTGTGAAGATCTGGAGTTGAGGGCAATACAAGAGATGCTTTTAGTGGGAAAGTTAGTTTGCAAAGTTTGGGGAATGGGAGAAAGTTACAGTGATGAAAAAGGGTAATGTCTAGTGGGGGAAATTATGCAGGACCCTGAAGGGCTTGGTAAAGAGTTTGGATTTTATTTTAAGTACTAGAGTCTGTTGGAAGGTTTTCAGCAAAGGATTGATAGTACTTGGTTTGCATTATTAAATTTTTGTGTTGACTGCATTGTGGGGAATGATGATGAGGAGTGGAAAGAAGGAGCCCAGGCTTTGGTATGATCGCAACCTGAGTGGCATTCTTGGTGACACAGTCTAGGCAGAGCTATGGAATGTGACAAATCACATAAGGCTGGCACCTATTGAAGGTGGAACTGACATGACAGAGTGACACTCTGGAGGGGGCACTGAAGGAGTAAGAGGAACCTGGGATGAGTTTAGTTTTGGCTAGAAAAGCTGGATGGGGAGCGGTGGCACTTACTGAGATAGAAAAGTCTAATGAACAATAGCTTCCCTGAGACACTTTTGAGTTCCATCAGTATGACACAGAGGGGCATGTAGCAGAGCCGCTGACCTAGTCTTAGGGTGGGCTGGAGTTTTTGAGTTGACTGAGGATGGTGAGTAGGAGTCTACTGGGCAAGCATTCTCTAGAAAGAAGAGTTATTTTTTGGGAGAACTAGCCATTTGCTATGAAGTAAGAATGACCAGAACCTTTCTTACGAACTGGCAGATACTCCAGAAGGCTCTCTGGGTGCCTTGGTAAGACCGTGGAGCTCTTAAGAATGTTAATATTGGTATGGGTTAGTAATACTAATTTTATTGTTAATGCTTTCATACAGGTAATTTTTTTTATTAGAAATGTCCACTGCTCTGTGCTTAGTCTCATTGTAGAGCAGGAAATACGTGAAATTGGTAGCTAATATAACTTATTTTTTTAAGTTAAAAAAGACAAATTTATTTAAAATGATAGAGACAGATTGGAAGTAAACGACATAGAAAAGCAAGACACCCTGGGCTGAGAAAGTCCAGAGTTGTATAAGGAGATGACCTTCATATGACTTTATAAACCTATGTGTACATTATATTTAAAAATCTGAGAAGACTTTTGCATGAAAACTCTTTTAGAGTTATCAGAGGAAAATAGATTCACCAGCATTTTTATTAAAACCTCATAGAATTTGAACCTGGTAAAGGGAATATATCCACAGTATCATGACCGCAACAGCAACTGATACCACTGTGTTATAGATTGAAGATCTAACACATTGGTGTTCTTGGTTAATTTTGTAGAAATTGGTTAATTTTGTAGAATTTTAAGGAAGCTGTTATAAATTTTCCTAGGGTTACGATTACGAGTGAGTGTATCTTTCCAAAGACACAATACTTTGGTTGGGACCCTATTGTAAATTGTGTAAACAACCTTGCTTGCTAAGGAATTTGTACAAAGGTGTTTTGACAGTGGATAGCTGCTCTAGTCAGAGTTTTGAGGGATTTTGGGGCCCTGGGAAGAAGTGGGTTTCTTTGCTGCTTGACCCCAGTGGGCATTGTCACTTGGCTAAGTTTCCTATACAATGTAACTATCAACATAGAGTCCCTGGTTGAGAAGAATTGGTGCAAACCTCTTTATTGCCTCTGTCAAAAGCCACTCCAGATATCCGTGAACTCTTTCCTCATCCCGCAACAGGAAGTCATCTTGTCCCTTCTCAGACCCAAACTTACCTTCTGGCATCTAGCTGGTCTGGGAGAGATGGGTCTCCATAGCTCTGATCTTGAAGCCTTTCCTTCAAGGTTCTGTGTGTTTGGGGGGTGGGGGAGGAGGGGAGATGTAGAACATATTGGGGAAGATGCACCAGATACATTTTCCTGAGGTAGAGAATCAATGGATGTGAGTACTATCTTTGTCTTAAACGGGGTTAAATTTAGTTTTACTTCATTTCTGAAAAAATTATTTGTGAATTTGATAATTGTGTAAGGGTATTGTCACAAATGCAACGTTTGTCTTTTCAGATAATGTGGATGCAAGTGATCTTAAACAGTTTTTTGAGACCAACTATTCTCAGATATATTTCATCTTCTATGAAAATTTTATAACACTGGAAAATAGTTTGAAATTAAAAGGTAAGCATCTCTACAATTTTTTAAAAAATGTAAAAGTTTTTAAAAATATTCAGGAAGTTTATCTTTAGACATTTCATTTATATTTAACTTTCTTGCCAAGCTCTTAGCAAGGCTGTGGCCTGATTGACATCTTCATTTCCTGTGAGTTTTTTTGTTATACAGGTGTTAATTAACAGCAAATGGTGAGACAGAAGATAGAAGAAGAAAGCTAAAGAAAGTTTGAGTTTCAAAGGAATAATTTATTTAAGGAGAAAGAAAAGTAATACATTGATACTATAAAAAAAATTCAGACTCCAATAAAGGGTTTGAAATAAAACTGAAGTGTTTGTTTTCCTGCTCTGCTCTCTCTGCAGAGGCAATCACTGTTAATTAAATCTACCTGTATCTCTTCTCCTATATTATCATGTTTATGGTTTTGCCCATATATACTCATTTAAAATGCCCTTTGAAAATAAGAACAATAAGGTCACACTGCATTCTGCTTTATATATAGTTGGTAAAAGATATAGCCTGGGACCCAGACTGAATTTGGGTCCTGGCCCCACTCATCTAGCTGTTTCTTCTTGGGCAAGTTATTTAACCTCTTGGACTCCACTTCTTCCTGTAAGCATCAAATAGGTTAACACATAAGCCAGGGTTTCTGGACAGAGTATTGTACATAGTATGTGTTCAGTAAGTGTTAATTACCATTGTCATTTTCATATATTCTGTTTTGGGAATCTTCCCATGCACATTTATTTCAACCTCAATTTTAATTAAATACATGGTAGTAAATTGAGTAGAGATGCCGTAGTTCTGGGTAACTAACTTCTCAGTGGCAGTGGCAGTGGCAGATGCAGAATAACGGTTTACAGTTTGGAAGGGGCTCAAGAGATTTGGTTCTTCACACTCCTAATTTTAGAGTTGTGAAAACAGCATCCAGAGAGGTTATATTTCTGGCCTAAAGTCACACAGGTTATTTAATTGCATTATCAGAATTGCAGCCAGGTTCCTTAATGGTTAATTCTGAACTCCTTTTCATCAGTGGTACTCTAAACTTAGACTAACAGTATGGGTATCCCCTGGGTACTTATTAAACGAGTTGAATCAGAAACTCTGCAGGTGGCACTCAGCAATCAGTTTTACACACTCTCCAAATGATAATTGATGTGTTTTCAAGTTTGAGAACCATTGCTCTGTTTCATATTTCTGCCATTACGGAAGAAATGTCAATAATGGATCAACAGATAGACATTAAAACATCATTTCTATTGCCAGTGGTCTCACAGTACCACCTGCAGATGAGGCTGTCTTATAACCTGTAAGGAAAATGGTATAACTCAGACTTTTTTTCCCACCTTCATCCTCCCCCTGTCAGCCTCTACAGCCTCCACCTGTGCCTTGCTTTCCTCTCAGGTTTCGTAACCTGCACACGAGATCTTGTTAATTTAAAAAGCTCTTGGGGATGTGAGCACAGGGCACATGGGTCTATAATTGCAGACACCTGGGCCAAGAAGCCAGCGTGCACTGAATGCATGTACCTATAAGAATAAGACCAGATGGGCAGGTGAGACTGAGAAAGAGACCCAGAGACAGTGCCAGAGGGAAGAGAGTGGAGAATGTGGGGGCAAGTGGGGACTGGGGTTATCAGTTGCTGGTTGCCTGCCTCCCAGGTCCTTTGTTTCTCTCATACCTGCCCACCCTGCTCAACCTATGAGTAGGTTGTCCCTACTTATAGTCTGAATCTTCTGTGCTTTAGTATTTTGAAACATGTCTCTAGTGTTGGTATCTGTCAGGACCTAAGCTTGTGGACCCTGGCTCTGGATGCTCTAGGTCTCTCTTCTGCTTAATCCTTTTTTTTTTACCCATTCAGTGTTTGAGTGTTGACAATGTACATGTACATGTAGGTTGCTAAATTCCTGTGAAGAATCCAGAGATATATCAAATGCTGAACATATTACTGGGTAGTGGTGGTACAGATAGTTGTGTATTGGTCTGTAAATGAGCACAAACTATGAAATAAGTTAGAAATTTAGATGTGCTGTAATAGAGATATATGAAAAATGTGGTATCGAACCGAGAGATGACTTTCTGCTAAGCATATAAGTAAGGATTGGGGATATTGTGGCCTTGGGGATAGATCCTGAAGAAGTCGAATTTCAAGTGGAGAACAGCACTGCAAGTGAAGGATAGAACATGAGCCAAGGCATAGAGACTCTTTTTAGGGCTCTGTCGAAACAGCATGCATAGGGCAGGTTTACTATTTGCAACAGGGTCGCAAGACTAAATTGGGAGGTGGTGGCCCCATCTTTGTAATAAGAAGCAGCTGAGTAGGAAGATGCCATTGTGGGCAGATGCACGTGGAATGAAGGGCAAAGCCTCGTGAGAAGAGAGCCCAGGCACAAGAACACAGGGTAAGAGAGAGGATAAGAGTGCTTGCAGAGAGAACAAGATGAACATGTCCAGACCAGAGTTACGTGTGTCCCTGACAAGTTGGAAACTAGACTAGGTATTGGCCAGACCTGAGGAGAAGACTTGGTAGCATTTGTCCCTGAAGAGAAGGGACTTGTTGGAAACCTGTACTTGGTGTTGACTGAACTGGGATCAGGTGTCCAGGGCCCTGGGCAGGCCTGGGGACTCTAGGATACTTATCCTCTCATTAATATGTCCTGTTTCTGTTACCCTAATCTTGCGCTGCTGTGACATGCAGGTGAATGACTCTGGTATTGGTGGGTTTAAAGCTGGACTTTTCCCTAGTGAGGCAGTCTGAGGTAATTTGCTTGTCTCTCACTTGCTAACACTGATTTAGGCAGATTGATAAAGAATCCTGCAACCTTTGGTGGCTTTCATAGGCTTTAATGCTCTCTTAGCAAACTAGGTACACCAGGCAAGGAGACTGGCATGTGAGGAGGTAGGCATGGGCCAGGTTAGGCAAGCACCCAAGCATCCTGACCCTCTCACAAATCTTTATGCTTTCTTTGGACTTTCTGGTGTCCTTTCTGTCACCTTTTCTGTAGCTGTGCTGCTTTTTGTGTCATTGGTCCTGCTGCCATCACTTTTGTGTCTGCTTCTAGGCTCAGGTGTGCACAATTACATATGTGACTACCCATGCTCTTTGACTCAGGTGTCCTCAATTATTGGTGCACATGCCAGGTGCCCACATTCCCAGGCACCCCCTGCATAGGCCAGAGGCGATAGCTACGGAAGCTAGTGGCATAAGAAAGACTGATTAACTTATTTACCCTGTAGGCCCCTTTGGGGAAGGCACTCTTTTTTGCAACAAGAAATGTGTGAAAGAGATTTGCACGTTAACTAGCATAATCAGGCTATGCTAGTCTTATAAGGAGCCCTGATTTCCATTATAAGGAGTTCAGACTTTGTTCTTTAAGATGGTTAGAAGTCTTGAAATGCTTGCTACTAAGACAGACTCTTACAGTGATAAGTAACTAGAAGCTGAAGACCATTCTGGAGGTTGGTGCTGTCATTCATGTGAGAGCTGGTGACACTTGATCCAGGGAGGTGGCAGTTAGTAGCATGGAAAATAGTGTTTTGATGGGTGTCCCACACCCATGAGATTGGGTATAAGGACAAAGGACACAGAAGGGGAAAAGTTAGGGATTTCAGGGTATGGCACCTGATTCATAATCTACCATTATAGCAGAGGAAACCTTGAAGGGGGGAGCCAGGTTTGAGAGAGTAAATGCAGCTTTGTACAGTCTGAATTTGATGTGCCTATGGATACTCACAGTGGATTCTCACTGGCAGTGAAAATAAAGGGACTAGAGCTTGGGAGGACAGAGGTGGAATGCTATTACCAAAAAGTATATATAGACCAAGTGGTAGTCAGAATTTTGGGGTAAGTCCTTTTATTGCACGATAAAAGGTGAGTCCTTTTATTTCCTCATGAAGAGGAAAGAAAGCCATGGGAGTGGGGTGGAGGGAGGGTGATGGATGCTGGCAACATGTTTTGTCACAGAAATCCAGCCGAGAGATGATTTAGTTAGCAGGTGAAAGGCAGGCAAATAACCTCAGACTGCCTCACAAAGGAAAAGATGGTATTTAAACCCTCCACCACCAGGGTCATCCACCCACATGTCACAGCAGTGCAAGATCAGGTTAATGCAAACAGGACGTATTAATGAGAGGATAAGGATTCTAGAGTCCCCAGGACTGCCCAGGGCCCTGAACACCTGACCCCAGTTCAGTCAATACCAAGTCCAGGTTTCCAACAAACCCTCTCTTGTCAGGGACACACGTAACCAAGACTTCTTTCCAGTGAGCTTCCCTCTCAGGGACAAAGGTCACCAAGTCCAGGTTTCTAAAAGCTCTTGGCTTTTTTTCTCCCCACTCTGCTGCGACCCATGCTGGGTGCCCACACAGTGAGTGCTCCTTCCTTCTCCTCTCCGTTCTGGGTGTGCATGCTTCTTTTTCTCTCTGCACTCCTCTGCGCTCTCTCATCCCATGTTCTTCTCGTGCCTGTGATCTCACAATGCTTCACCCCCTCACTCCACATGCTTCTCCGAATCTCTGCCTACAGTGGTGTCTTCCTACTCAACTGCATCTTATTACAGATGCAGATGGGGCCACAGCCCCCCAATTCAGCCTTGTCACCCTGTTGCAAATTCAAGGAATAAAAGATCATCAGTACTTGATGATACAAAAAGTTAGCTCATTGAGGAGGTTGTCACTGATTGTCAAAGAGAAGTTATAGGTGAGTAGCAGGTTAAGTGACCAGAAAGAGAAATGGAATTATTCTATTACTGGTTAAGTGAAGGCTGCCTGTGAGAATATTCTTTTAGAAAGTTTGGTAATAAAGACAAGATTGTATGTCAAGTAGTAGCTTGGTCATAGGAAGGTTTTTAAGGATGCATTTGCCTATTTACCTATTTGCAAGCTGAGCAAATGCAAATAGCTGATGGTGTAAGGTGTTTGGGGACGTGGACTGAAACAGGGTCAGTAGAAAGAAGAGACCATGGAGAGGATGCACACATGCGCTCTCTATCTGCTTCTGTCATGAAGTTGCCAAGTATGAGGGGAAGGAGTTTGGGGTAAGGCCCTGCGGTGGTCTCTGACATATGGCAGGGGCTCTGGGTCTTTTAGAATGTTTCAGGTTATAAAGTCATATATGGACAGGTGCCCAGGACACCAGCAAGTGTTTTCTTTATTGCTGATTTTTTTCTTTTGTGACTTATAAATTGATGTAAATTTTCAGCCTGTTTTTTTCTTTTTGCTGAATTGATACATATTTCTGGTATGAAATACCAGAAAAGATCCAGTATTTGTCTTGTTTTCTAGTTTTGTTCCTCTTTATTTAACTGTTGTGTGGAGACAAGTGTGATATTATGTGCTATCAAAATAGCAAAGGAGAAAATAAAACCATATCTGAAAAAAATCTGATTATAAGGGCACTCTCTCCCTCTTTTCTCCTTTGCTGCTTCTGTCTTTTGGGAAATAAAGCTATTAAAAACCTTTTGGGAAATACAGCTATTAAACCTTTTGGGAGATATAGCTATTGAAAACTTTATCAGTTTGTGCTGTGTAACAAAATTATAAAACCAACCATCCCCAAACCTAGTACCTTGAAGCATCTATTCATGTAGTTATGATTTAGTTTCTGGTTTAGACTGTCACTAAATGCCTCTAATGTCACCTGATAGCAAATATATCTTGTGGTGGAAAAACTTTTGATCAGGGTACCTGAGACCTGGAGATCTCTTAAGTAACTCCTCTGCTCTGGTTAGCAGGCTTGCTCAGCTCCTTAAATTGGTATCCTCGGAGTTCAAGCTCAGCAAATGCAGAAACGTTTTCAAGCTTGTCCTTGTCTCCCACTGGCTAATGTCATATTGGCCAGAGCAAGTCACATGGCATCTTAGTCATTTCTTGTTGAGAAGGGAAACATTGTACATTTTGGCAAAGATTAAAGAACCAGATAAAGAGTGAGATGTTGAAGTTTTTTACTTAAAATGGAATTTGTGATTTGATTAGAGTGCAGAGAAGAAATTGTACCAAAACAAAAGAACTAACTGGGACTAATGAAATCATCTTCAAGGTAACTTCAGCCTTCCAGTTATTTAGGCCAAAACCTTAGAGTTACTGACTTTACCTTCAAAATAAATCCAGAATTATTGACTTGGTCTTATTGCCTGTGCTGGTAATGCAGAATCTCCCATTTTCCTCCCCCAGTTACTGCAGTAGCCTCAGAAATGGCATTTTCCCTCAATACTAGTGTCCTTCTTAGTCCCAGAGTCTTTTTTCAAAAGAGCAGCTGGGTTGTGTAGAGGCAACACCATAGAAACAGTGTTTGTGATGTGACAATACACTAATAAAAAGAGGCAGCAGAGTTGTGGAACAGATTGCTGGTGGCATATCTGCTCTACTGTAGTAAGAATCCTGGCCTTATTTCATTGATGAAATTATCAAATATAGCATCAGTCAAGGGGTAGGAGTGCCAGGAATAAAAGTGAGAACGTATCATTGGATGTTTTTTGGCTTTAGGGGGGATATGTCTGCTGACCAGATAATCTAAATCAGATATTATAATCAAACCATATTTTGGACCCTTGCTCATAGTTCCAATCTTATCAGCAAAGCATTTCACTTATCAAGCCCCTCACTAAAACTGGAAGGTATGTATCTTCTCTGGCTACTTAGGTCTTCCAGATGTCTATTGATACATGCTCTTTGACCTGGAGCAATCAAGTGTCCTGCCTTTGCTTGAGTTGATAAAGCCATGGCTTGGTCCATTACATTCCTTAAGGTTGATATCTGGTTGATTAGTTTGCTCTGACTTTCTACATTGTGCTAAGTATTTCCATTTCTTTAGCAGACCCACACAAGTGGAGTGATGCTTTATAAATGTGCCCCAGATATCTGACCCTCCAGCTCCAAAACCTGGAATGCCTTCATTCGTGATGTCATTTAGTACCCCCAGAGCCTTACCTCCTTGTCCTCCTCTGCCCCACCCATTTTCTAACCTCACCTGCTGCCACCTCTCCTCTTTTTTCCAGGCAGGAGGTCTTCTCATTGCTTTCCAACTGTACTGCACCTGCTTAGCCCTGGGGACTTCACACTGTCCAGCCCTCTATCTGGAACATACCCTCAGTTTCCCTACGACTTACTTCCTTACTCCTGAATTGCTATGTGGCAATTATTGTTATTAACTCTATACTGGCCTGTCACTTTATCCACAAGGCGTTCTTTGACTATCTTAGTTAAATTTGCACATCACCCCTTTTCCAATCTGCCTTCCCCATTATTTTTCTCACTTATTGAATGCTTCCTCCTACCAGAATGTAAGTGTCCTCAGGATAGGAAGGATTATTGTGTTTTCCTCAATCCTATATTCTCAGGTCTTGGAATAATCCCAGATAGAGACATTCTTATAGTATTTGTTCAATGAATGAATGGTATCTGGTTCATAGTACTATGGGGACTAGGTTAGATCAGAGGCTCACACAGCTTGCTGCCTATTTTTATAAATACAGTTTTATTGGACACAGCTATGTGCATTCATTTATATATTGTCGTGGCTGCTTTTACACTATAAGGACAGTTGAGTGATTGCAGAGAACCTAAAACATTTACTATCTGTCCCTTTACAGTAAGTTTGCTTATTTCTGAGTTACATGTTCTATGTCCAGCTCTGAGCATAGTGCTTGATACATAGAAACTGGACAATAGGTGATAATTGCTGCTATAGGTGTTAAAATTTTCATTGCTATCTTAATCAAAAGGATGGTATGCAGTTGCCTAAAGAGATGTATGACTTTTTATAGTTAATACTGCTCTGTGCCTATTCATGTCACAGAGCTTGAACTCTTTATTTCTGCTGTGCATTCTGTCATAATTTGAGCTGATAAATAATTGAGAAGTGAATTATTTATCTAACACAGGTTGATAACAACTTGGAAACATGGAAGTTGTGATTAGACAGCAGGGAGCAGCTGTGTTAGATGTCAACCCAGAAAAATCTTGCTTGGTTGTCCATATGCATTTTTAACATTAATTCTAAGTTCTGTGCCACCTCTTGGTATTTTTTTTAATATATATTGAGATTTAAATGTTTTAAGCTACCATATGACATAATTTTTGATATCCTCAAATTTACATGTTGTCATGGTAATTTTTTTATATATATTCCAGGAAATAATAAGTCACAACGGGAGGAGCTGGACTCTATCCTCTTTCTTTTTGAAGTAAGTTTTGTTAATTCATTTAGTTTTGATAATCTTGTAAAAAACATGATATCTAAGTTATTTTAAAATACAGTATTTTAGATTTTTAATTTCACTTGAAGATCAATAAAAATGGTGAAGTTGTCTTCCTTCTCTCCCTCCCTCCTTTTACAAGCAGTATTACCAAGATGTGATTTTTCTCTTTCAAACCTGTGGGAGTGTTTTTTCTGTTTGGATACCTAGATGTGAAATTTTTAGTTGGAAAAATTTGCGCATTTTAAATGATAATAGATATTACCAAATTGCACTTCTAAAAGTTCGTATCAATTTGGATGAAACTTATATGTAAGTCTTATGTAAATTTCCATAATCAACACTTGGGATGAGTTGTCCTTTTAATATTTGCACACTGATGTGAAGATTCACTACCTTTAATATTTTTCTGACTGCTAGTGAGGGTGATGGTCTATGCATGTGTTTCTTTGTCCATATGTGATCATAGTCTCTTCAAACCTGGAATAGTATTTGGATGTGGTTTTTGATCTTTTAAGCTTAATACATTTCTTGCCAAATATATTTAGACAAGTAACCACATTACTGATACCCGAAAAATGCACTCAGAAGTAAGCTATAGGTTCTGAAGGTTAGGTTGTTGCTTGTCTAGAAATTATGAATAGTTTAAGGAGAGAGGAGTTTCGATTGGTATGAGATCAACTTCATGACTGTGAAGGAAAGACCTGATGTGCGCTTGCTGTGGAGCTGGATGGAGATAGTGGTCAGGGGAGAAAGGCTTTTTGGGTTTATAGAGTAAACACAATGTAGCCTAAGATTTGGCTTTTGGTTTGAAGGCAGTAACTGTGTCTTTTCCTGTCTCTCATTTGTCTCAGTGCTCCTTCCCCATAGTAATAGACTTAATTCATTGCAGAATTCTGGTGTTTACAAAGTTTCCTGTGACTACTCTCATGTTCATAAAACCTGTGCAGCCTTGTTTCTAACATGAACATTAATTATGTCCATCACTTAAATATGTATCTGCTGACCATAATTTGTTTGCATTAATCTATTAATTAATTTTTTATGTAATAGTTGATGCATTTATTTACTAAAGAGTCTATAACACAGTCAAGTTATTAAGCATGATGATAAAGCCCATTCTCTTGACACCTTCCCCCTCCATTTTAAGGACTAAGAACTAAAGTTCTCCTGATCCCATCCTTTCTCACCTTTGAAGGGAGCACTATTTTGCATTTTATCATTCCCTTCTAGAAATATGGTTTTGTCACATGGGTGTGTAGCCCTAAACAATGCATTGTGCCATTTTGTTTAGTTTTGAGTATAATACAAATGGTCTCATATGGTACATTATTTCTAAGTTTTATCCATGCTTATGTGCCTAACACTAGTTCATTCATTTCATTCCTGTTGCTGGATTAAGTGAATATATCTGACTTTATTTTAACTCCAATATTTTGTCCACAAAGTAATTCCTTTTCCCTGGTAGACAGATTGTGAATAACAAGTTTGCCACTTAGTTTGTTTTCCTTGTCTTATTATTTTGGCTCAGCCATCCAATATATTGATAAATAAAAATTTTAGAAGTGGTCATCCTGTTTCTGTTTTAAAGGAAGTTTTGTTAATATTCTTAAGAATAATGTATTCTGCACATTTGTGGTAGATATTTCATCAGTTTAAGGAAGTTTGTTTCTAGTCCTAGTTTGGTAAGTTTTATAAAAAATTATAGGCATTTTCAAACTTTTTTTATACATTAAGATAGCCAAATGATTCTTCATGAATGTTCATATGGCAAATAACAGTAATCTATTAATTTTTAGGTGGCTAACAATTTGTTTGTATTTTTGGATCTTTGTTCACAGTGAGGCAGACCTAAATTTCCTTTTCTCATATTGTTTTGAATAATCATATTTTGAATGATCCTTTCAATTTCAAAAATTGGAATGATCTGCTCCTGGAATCTTTTTAGTTTTAGACCCAACACACTCACTGAATTTACTTAATTGTTTTAGAATTGTTTTAGGATTATTCTGGTTTTAGTTTTTTTCTTGACTTAGATTTGGAATTTTACATATTTTTATAGAATTTTTGGCCGCTCCTGGAAGAGAGGTTGCTCGTGCAGAGAGTGCAGTGGGTGCAGGCAAGCTGCTCCCCCATTTCAGGGGTTGCTGGTTCACACCGGCTGCCTCCATGCAGTCCAGGGCTCCGCCCCTTCCACCCCAGGTTCAGGTGGGAGGGGCCAAACCTCCTCCAGATTGCCACACTTGGTGGGGAGGTTCCGGGCAGCCCCCCCCCCCCCCAAGCTTGGAGAGCCTGGGAGGGGAGATCAGGTGGGGTGTTAGCCCCATCCACCAGTGGATGGTTGTTGCACAGGACAGACATCTGTAGCCCAGATCAGTGAGATATGTTGCCCCAGCCAAATGGGGACATGGATGCACAGACATGACCACCCGGGCACTGCCCCCATGCAGGGAAGTACCAGTGCATAGGCAGCAGGGGATTGGAGGAGGAAGCCCTTCCTTTTTACTCTCACTCAGCCAATCTTCAGGAGGAGGAAGGACATACATAACACAAACATACATAACACAAACCTCATCATAGAACAGGTGAGGGACCAGGTAAAAATCCAACCCAGAAGTCTGAGCTGAACACAGCAGATGGACAACTGAAAGAACCAGTGCATTTGAGATAGGAGAAACACGATGTCATGAAGCACACCTAGGCACTCACTGGGTCTGGAAGACCCAAGACCTTATTTCAGAGATGCCTTCTAGGAGAGCAAGGTACCCCTCCCCACACCACGGGAGAGAAAAGGAAGGCCAAAGACTGGGGCCATGGCCCCACAGCAAAGCTGCAAACTGAGGCAGAGGAGAGGATCTACAATGGCCAATTGCAAATGCCTGTTTTCACAGAGAAACTTCTTCATTGACACTGGCTGGGGTGTGAGACCCCCTAAATCTGATGCAAGACCATAAGGTAAAGCAGCGAAACAACAGAGATGGGATTGGAGAAGACAGCATCCAACGAGAAAGCATGGAAAGATCACACAAATAAATACAGACTGGCTGCCCAAAGCAAATTTAAGACTGAAAACCTACCAGCAAAGCTCGCCTGGTTCCAAGAACACAGTCCCTCACCCAATGAAAGAACACTACCACAGGAAAGAGACCAATGGACTTAACACAGACTAGCAAACAACAAAGAACGGGGTTTGAGAGAATGGAGGGGGCATGGGAGGGAGGGGGGAGAAGGTATCCCCAAAATCATTTACTGAGGTTGTGATTTAAAGAATAAAACTAAATGAAAGTTTAAAAAAAATCTTGAGAAAAATTTTTACTAACAAAGTTATAAAATTTACTAACATGAAGATGTTTTTCTTCTTAAAGGGATACTAATCCCTTCAGTTACCTGTTCTAGATTCATGTTCATTGCCTTCAAACAGTTCTGGTAGTAGTAATAATAGTTTATAGTGAATTAATGTATTGAAAATATTTCACACTTTACAGATGTTATTTCTATCTTCTAGTTGCTATTTTAAGAGTTTTAAACTCTATCCTCAGACCAATTCTTTTGTGGTTTGAAGCTTTTCCACAAAATATCTAGTTGAGACTTTAAAAAAAAAAACAAACTTATTTTACTTTGATTTTTAAAATTTGGTTGTTATATGTATGCTTCCTATGCTTCTGTATTTTTATCTTGTACAATTTATGTAAATTTTTTAGCTTCTATCTTCTATGTTGACTCTTATATTTTTGGCTGTACTTCCTGGGATTTTAAACTTCTTAATCTACCCTCTATCTCTCTTAAGCTTGCTTTCATCCTCTTCCCCCATGTCTTTGTATAACTCCTTGGGGAATTTTTTCAGGTCTCTCTTCCAGTTCACTAACTTGGTTTAGCCATTCTATTGAGTTTTCAATTTTGATTTTTTTTTTTCATGTTTAACTTTTGAGTTGCTATTCATATGTGGCTGGTTGTTCTTAGTAGTCTCTTGATCCTTGTTTAAGAAATATTTTTTTCTCAAACATTTAATATGTAATATTTCATATTCAGTATTTGATCATTTTAATGTCTGAAATCTTTGGTTGTCTAAGTCTGTTGGTTATTTCTGCTTTTCATGTACATGGCTTTTTGCTTGTTTTGCCGTTGATTTTGAGAGCAGATTTAATTGAAGACAAATTTAATCTATGTAAATCTTGGTCTCTTCCAGAGAATTTGTCTTTTCTTTTGCCAGGAATCTGGGCATGCTCTTAATTGGAATCACTTTGGCTCCACTGGTATGTCATTGCTTTTTAATGGAAATCTCAGGTTCAGTTACCCAAATATACCATGTTGTGGGAACTGTGGTCTTGAGGGCACAGATATCTATAGGTTGACATTAACTCTCTAGTTTCCTGCATTCTTTTTCTTGTGCTTATTGCTTACAGATCAATTTTTGGCTTACTTTCTTTTGCTACTTTTCTCCTACTCCCACTGCAGTCATTTTGAAGTAACTGGTTATTTCTCTTTGGCTTTCAAAGCCCAGAAATATTTTGAGAATTACATTTGCTATCAGTGATCTCAGATCTGGTTGTTGTGTTGCAGGAAAAGTTCATCAGAGACTCTATTCCTGTATTTTCCACAGAGGTGCTTTCAATTCCTTCCTGTCATGTCTAGAAATTCTGGATTAGGGAGAATATTGCTATTGGTAAATTACCACCTATATAGGATTAGTTACCTCTGTAATAAAATAAATATACATTATTGAAAACTTCATGACTTTCATTTTGCATAGGAAATATGATTGAATAATGGACTTATGTTACTTTTATTTATGTGTATTTCTTTCTCTGAATTTAGAAGGTAGTTTGTAATTTGTATGTTTCATTTGAAATGACATTTCCACTTCACATAAGTTACTGCTATAAAAGGGGATGGTTTATGAAGATTTGGAGAAAATACTTACGAAGATGTAAATATTTGGAAAAGACATTTTTAGAAGAAGTGGAATTGTTAAGATATATCACAGAAGAGATACTATGCAAAGATGTTCTATATAAATAAGAAATGATTTGGAAGGAAACAGACTTGAGAGTTGAGAAGACTTTTTAAGTCAGAGTAATCCAGAAGGGAACCTTTGAAACAGTAAACAATCATTTCTATATGTCTGCACTCCTGGAGAGTTATCATACTTTGATGCAGCAAGTGATAGGCAGTTAAAACTGTCCATCCAGGTTGAGCTGTGGTGTCAGGCAGCAGGCAGTTTTTTCCATTTGCCTTTATGTCTGGTGGCAGTACTTGTATCCCTTGTAAGCTGATCTTCTGCCACCTTTGCTTTGTAAACACATGCATTATTTAAAGTTTTTGTTTTTGTTGGTTCCTGGAGATATTTTGACATTGTTTTTACTGAAATTGTTTCTTTAATTTTGCCCTTTGAAAACGTATTTATTATTGCTATTCGTTTCAAATGGATGTAAGGGGATGATGGTTTAGGACTCCATAAAATGAATAAAGATTGCCATCTTGAGCAGAACATGAGTGTTAACATAAGCCATAATATTTGTTTTCCTTCCGGAATGAACTCTCTTCCCAGTTTTTAATGATGGACAGGGGCAATATTGATTTAGTGACTTACACACAATTGTACACATGTCACATGGTAGAGACTTAATCAGTACTTTTACTGGAGAATCCATATCCTTAACTCAGTGCCATGCTGCTTGTTAGTTAGGGGCCTCAGTGTTATCCTGCTTTCCAGACTATTCCACAGGACATTTGTATAATTCATTGTATAATTTTTTTCTTTATTAGACACACTAGTTGGATTCCTTCTATGTCAGGAACACTGTAGATGCTGGAGATATGGCAGTGGTCATGAGAGATGGAAACCCCTGCTCTCATGGCACTTAAGTTACATTTCAGAGTAAGAATGAAATTATGTCATGACCTTCTGAGTCATGGAAAATTCTCAATGGCTCTTTTGAAAAGGGTGTTGGTACAGAGATGTGAAGCACCTGGTGAAATTGATTTCAAGGTCTAGTAATTCACTTGACTTAACGAACCTACTGAATTAAGCAGTTGAGAGATGGTTTTAATGGTCCTTGGGATTTGTTGGTAGTCAGGGCACACACATATGAAAATGATTATCATGAAAAAGTTTTTAATCATAGGGCAGGGGGCTGGGGAAGTTATTATACCCATAGTCCTTGAACAACAGGAGGCATGGTACACCATGCATGGCCATACAGAGATTCATTAAAGTAAAATGAATAGGGAGAGAGAAATTCAGGGTGAGGGCTTATATTGTGATTTTTGTAGGAAGGAATAGGCAAGGCAAGTTAAGCAAGATAAACAGACTTGGAATTGGATAGTTTGAATAATTTTGGCAGACTTGCATTGTAGGGGTGGTGCCTAGTTGTTCAGTATTGGTTCTTTGGTGATTAGGGCAGAGAGGTAGTGCCCTGGAGTGAGATTCTGTAAAAGGAGTTGGTATGGATATGGATATGGCAGGTGAAACTGATAAGGGGGTGCTCCCCCCATTGTCTCCTGTTTAAGATTGCAGATTTCAAGGAAGGTATGCTAAAATGTGAGAATGGCCTTAATTAGAATTTCCTTTCAGAAAGATGTAAGGGGGAGGTAGAAATAAAATAGATTTTTTTCTTTGTAATGTGATAATTCAGGAACTGTTCCTGGAAGGCAGGAAAATGGAAAGAATATATAAAGAGGTTTGAAACAAAGAGAGAAAAAAAAGAGAGATGGGAATGGAGATTGAGATTCAGGTTTGGTTTCAGCCGTTTTGTAGGATGAAGATGTGAACCTTGTGAGCTAGGCCATGTGGCCAAAGCCTGGGGCCTACAGACCTTGACTGGCCCGGGCTAGCCGCATGTGTACCAAAGGCAGTTAAGAAGTTTGCAGATTTGAACTCCGTGTTGGAGTTTGTTTTGCTGAGTTTGACTTGTGTCTGGAAGAGGCTGTGCGAAAGTCAGGCCTGAAAAGAAAGTGAACTTTGCCGGGTCCAGTACCATGAAGTTTCTTCTTACTACCTGGATGACAAGAAGAGGACGGCATGGAGGAGCTGGAGCACGCCAAAGGAAGATGTCTTCAAACACATGGAGATGAACTCTGACAGGCTGACATTGGTGAGATGATCAGGACTGAAAAAATGAGGATTTTTTGGGCAATCTGGGAAAGGACTTTGAACAATGTTAAGAAAGATTTTGGACAATGTTAAAGTAATTGGAGTTTTACTTACATGTTTCTTTTGTAGTAATTAGGAAATCACTTTGCTAGAAATAAATTGGTCTGCACTGATAGTCTCACTTTGACTTGGTATTTTGGTTGAGAAGGCTGGGGATGGTGGAAAGAACCCACGAAATCAAAAAGGGTAAATTGAGGCAAACTAGTTTAAAGTTTAAACTGTGTTTCTAAGTTTTTCTTTTTAGGTCTGAAAGAGGGGAAGAAAGCTGAGAAGCTGGTAGCTGATGTTTGCATACCAGTGGTGAAGGTGAACAGTGAAAATGTTAATGAACAGTTTGCAGCCTGCTCCCTAGGGAGAGAAGCAGGCATAGGTGTGTCTAGTTCAAGTTAAAGGGTAAATGCTATTGAACTGCTAGTAGCCTGCTTCGTAGAAAGAAGCAGGCAGAGATGTGTTCTAGTTAAGTCAAAAAGTCTTTTTCTTTTCACCTGATTTCAAAACCGGGTGGAAAAAAAAAAAAAAAAAAAAACTTTTGACTTAAAATACCTATGCCTGCTTCTCCCTAGGAAGCAGGCTCTAAGCAGTTAATTAACATGTTATGTCACTGTTCATTTACTATTGGTTTGCAAAAATCAGCTACCAGCTTCTCTCAGCTCTCTTCCCCTCTCTCTCAGGCCTAAAAAAAGAAAAACTTAGAAACAGTTTAAACTTTAGACTAGTTGCCTCAATTTACCCTCTTTTAGACTTCCATGGGTTCTTTTCCATCATCCCCAGCCTTCTCACCAAAATCCCAGGCCAAAGCAAGATTCTCAGAGTGCAGACTAATTTATTACTAACAAAGCGATTTCCTAATTACTGCAAAAAGAAACATGCAAGTAAATTTCCATTGCTTCAACATTGTCTAAAACCTTTTTCAACATTGTCCAGAGTCCTTTCCCCAGATTGTCTAAAAACCCTGAGTCTCTCAGTCCTGATCATCTCACCAACATCAATCGATCAGAGTTACTCTCCAGATGCTCGAAGACATCTTCCTTTGGTGTGCTCCAACTCTTCCATGATGCCTTCTCCTTGTCCTCCTCCAGGTAGTAGAAAGAAGCTCCATAGTACCAGAACCAGAAAAGTTGACTTTCTTTTCAGGCCTGACTTTTGCACAGCCTCACCCAGACTCAAGTCAAACTCAGCAAAACAAACTCCAACACGGAGTTCAAATCTCCAAACTCCTTAGCTTCCTTTAACATATGTGCTGCTAGCCTGGGCCAGCCAAAGGCTGCAGGCCTCAGGCCTTGGCCACATGGCCAAGCTCACATGGCTCACATCTTCATCCCACAAAATGGCAGAATCCAAACCTGAATCCGAATCTGAATCAGAGCCTCTTTCTTTGTTCCAATCCTCTTTATATGTATTCTCCTTTCTGTTTTCCTGCCTTCCAGGAACAGCTCCTGAATTATCACATTACAAAGAAAAAACCAGTTTTACTTCTTCCTCCCCCTTGTATCTTTCTGAAAGGAAATTCTAATCAAGGCCATTCTCACATTTTAGCATACCTTCCTTGAAATCTGCAATCTTAAACAGGAGACAGTGACACTCAGGGGGTTAGGCGCCCTCTATCACAGGGACAGTCTGTGAACTAGCTAACCCAGAAAGGTCAGTCATAGATATCAGAATATCAAGAAAAGAAAATATAGTTAATATGGATCATGTTTTATTCTGTTTCCCATCATTCTTTCATAGAGAAATGGAATAGGTTTGGAGTTATTTGTACATGGATTAAAAAAACATCTAGAATTTTATAGTAAGGTTTTTCCTTACTATAAATAACACTATAAATATACTCAAAATATACACAAAAGGTTCCATTTCAAAACTTTCTTGTGGTCTGGCCCCTGAATGCTATTCAGACGAGATTGGGCGCGTTCAGGGTGGTATGGCCGTAGACTCCTGAATGCTATTCAGTTGGCTCTTCAAATATCACAGTCAGGAATCACAGATACACAGGACATTTGATTTCTAGATAAATTATTATTATTATTATTATTTTTAATTTCCTCAGTTTTTTTTTATTCATTTTATTGATTTGTCACAATTGTGCATTAATTGATCCCTCCTCCTCCCTC
>PVHY01010403.1:0-51992 GCA_004024945.1 Uropsilus gracilis
GAGGGAGGCAGGGAAGCAGGAAGGAGAGGGAGGGAGGGAGGGAAGATGAGAAGGAGGGAAGGGAGGGAGGGAATTTAAAAACTGAGAAGGCATAATAGACATAATTATAAGGATAAATTAGAAATTTAGGAAATTAAGTCATAAAAATATCACATGTTGACAAATATTTTTGCTGAATACTGTCAAATATTCAAGCAATGACTTAAAATAGTAAAGTTGGAAATTTGTAGTCTTTTGAGGTGACTTTATGATGAATGTTTTTCCTCTACAGAGGGTTAGGCCCCTCACCTCCAGTTCTGTTCTGTTTTCCAGGTTATTTTTTCCTTTCAATTCATAGTGAATTTAATATTTTAGATGATTTATTTAATTCTGCCTTAGGTATCTTCATTAGTGTGCCTCTTCATTAGTGTGTTAGTAGCTAAAAATTAGTGGTGTAAGTATGTATACATTTCTCCTCATTGCCATGACAGAAAGGTACAAAAACTTCTCTCTTTTTGCTTCCCCCCCCCCTTCACTCCTTTCTTTATCCAACTGGGATTGGGTAAATATTGAGAGACAAAATAGAACTGCTAAAACAAGCTAGACATTTTTTATTGACATTTTTATTCCACTATAAAATGGGTAATGCTATAGTTATTTATATATAAATATATATGAATATAGTTGTGTGTATGTGCACATAAATATACATATATAGCTATATACATATTTGGTATATATACATATACAATGGACTGTTACTTAAAAGAAAATTAACATGGATTTTGGTCATTTGTGACAACATAGAAGATGATATTTCACATGGCATGCCATGTGAAATTAGTCAGACAGAAAAGACAAATATATGTTTTATTCATATGTGGAATATAAAATAACAAAACAAACACAAAACAAGCTATTAAATATATAATCAACTGGTTACAAAAGGGAAGTACTTAAACAGGAGAGTATAATGAATAAAAGAATTCAATTGTATGGTGAAAGAAAGCAGCTAGACTTTTGATAGTGATCATTTGTAGTATATAAAGATGTCAAACTATAGTGTTTCATATCTGAAATTTATGTACTGTTGTAAATCAATGTTACTACAATATAAAATAATATAAATTAATGTGTATATATAGGTATGCACACATTATACACACATTATCTTTGTAATGCTATACAGTGGAACCTATAAAAACTTACTG
This sequence comes from Uropsilus gracilis, assembly GCA_004024945.1. Taxonomy (NCBI): domain Eukaryota; kingdom Metazoa; phylum Chordata; class Mammalia; order Eulipotyphla; family Talpidae; genus Uropsilus; species Uropsilus gracilis. Next base: position 1,191 of record PVHY01010403.1, read on the forward strand.
TCCTGATCCTTATCTAGGTTTTATGCCAAAGATAGCATAAAATCGATCCTTGATCTGTCTAAATATTCTATTAAGCGTAAAATGAAAGAGGTATAAGTAGAACTGAAAACTATTTGATTCTGCAATATGAACTATTTCCTTACTTTATTAATGATTAAATTCAAAATTTTGTATGAAGATTTTAATAATGGATAAAAACATTAAAGGGGCACATCATCACATATTAATGCATAGATTTTCTGGTATTTCCTATTATATAATAAATAGTTGATGGCAAGTTATTCCTCTTTATCAAATACTAAAATATGTATGTATTTTAATGATTTTTTCTCAAGGTTGACAAGGATTCTTACTTATGTTTTTATCTCTATCATTAGATTTTACCAAAAATAACTATATTGAGGAATAATTATCAACAATACTATCTGCACCTTTGAAGTTTCTTACTAATACATTTATTTGTGGAGCCAAGACATACAATTCACTGAGAGACAACTTCCATTTATTATGACAAAGGAGTTAGAAGAGTCATTGTTTAAAGCACAAATGTCTGGATTTTTGTATTGTGCTTTTTAAGCACAAAGGATACCACATTGACATAAGAAAAAAATATATGTGGGGAATAAAGGTTGGTTTATCTGAAGCTAAGGACAGTATCTAAAGGAGGAGAAATTTATAGATTGAATAATTACACTAGTGGTTTTCAGACATATTTGAAAAGTAACCGAATACAATGGATACAGGTAGAAGAATTATTCTGTGAAATATAAATGGATGTACCAACCAAATTCCCTCTTATGTAATGATCTGTTTTGATTTTTAAGGATATTATCAATTTTCCTTTGTCAATCAATCTATAGGCATAAAACTTCAGAGAGAGATACAACAAGTGAAAATAGCTCCTAATTTTGACTCCAGCCTCTGGGACATTTGATAATGATTGGAAATATTTTGTCACAGGAGAGAGTGCTATTTGAAACTAAGAGATAGAAGGTATAAAAGTCACTAAATATTCTATAATACACAGAATAATCACCCATTACTCATTTATGTCATTATAAATGACAATTGTGCCAAAATAATAAATCCTAGGCAAAAGATGCTAAGTACTATATTTAAATCGTAACACAAGTAATCTGAATCTATAGGAATTATACATTTATATTAACTTATATTAAATGTGTGTGATTTTATTCAGAATTTATTCAGATTTTATTCAGAATTATTGAGTGGGACAATGTATTAATGAGGTATATATACATATACCAGCTTCAATATTTAGCAAACATTATATGTATATATATTTATATATATAATATATATATATATAGAGAGAGAGAGAGGGAAACTGCCAGTTTCTCTGTTTCTGTCTCCCCCATATATATGAGAGAGAGAAAGAGAGAAACTGGTAGATGTTTCCATGGCTGTTCTTTTGTTACTTTTATATGCTATTAGAGTTGAGAGTTTTCATTATAAAATGTTGAAACATATTATATATAAATATTTAAATAATTGTTTTCCCTTGCCATATTCAAATGGCCAGATGCAATTTGAGTATGTTATATTTCAGATTCAGCTATTTCTTCTCTTTATTTATACCATTATGTATTTATTTGTGCCTGGATGCCTTCAAAAGACTGAATAATAGTGAAGACTTGCTTAATTTTCCACATTTGTCAGTATGGTTAGTTTCACCCATATGACTTTGACAAAAAAAAAATCTGTGAGGAAAGAAAATGAGAAATGATATTATACAGGGAGGTGAACATCACCACATTAATTTCTTACCTAGTTTGCTCAAAGTCCTTTCAAAGATAGAACAAAACAGAGGATTTAGAGGACATGCTTTGGGGAGCAAGTAAAAAGTAAAGCAAGAGAGAAAGTTACTGGACAAGCTTGGAAAATTCCAATTTTACTACAAGTAAATAAATACCAACTGTAGAAGAAACTGGCAAGTGATCTTTGTTTTGGACTATAAATGTAAAGCATTATCTACTTAAAATAATAGATTTAGTCTTAGGCTAAGTGAATCAAAATGTTACTTCTCTAGAGCTATTTTGCTTTTTATTTTCCTTTCTGCTGCTGAAATTTAATAATAGAATAAACCATCCATTATAACTTAATAAAAACAATTAATTGAAGGAAGTAGTAGGAAGGCACATAAAGTTAAAAGAGCAAATTATTAGATTTTTAAACTATGAATATGAAACTGAATTCTTAATATACATATACATTTTAAATTTCAGTTTCAAATTCTAATATTATGGTATGGAAATAAAGAACTAAATTTGGAAAACATTATAACTAGAGGAAGAGATTATGAAATGTGAGGAAAAATGTGCTACAGATTTTTATGGAGGTTTCTGAAATACTAGATAAATGACTGCAAATTCTCTGATCTTTTCTGAGTTGAGAAGTTCATATTATTATTAACTACAATATACAACTTTTTAAATGCTAACAGATTGCTTTTATTTGTGAATTCATCTCATCCACAAGAGAAAGAAAAGAGAATATAAACAATTGGGACTACAACAAACCACACACACACACACACAAAAAAAAAAAAAGGAAAAGAAAAGAAAAGAAAAGAAAGAAAAGAAAAGAAAAGAAAATTCTGCACAGTACAAGAAACCATCATTAAAGACACCCTTGAAAGGGTGTATACTTGCAGCGCACATCTGACAAGGAGTCAAAATCCAAGATCTACATAGAAATTTCACAATATAATAAGAGAACAACCCAATCAAAAAAACAGGCAAAAGATACAGATACTACTACAGAAAAGACATATTAATGACCAACAAGCACAGGCAAAAATGATCACAACTTATCATCAGGGAAATGAAAATCAAAACCACAAGGAGCTAACACCTCACACCCAGGAGACTTCCCTATATCAAACAGATTATAAATAATACATTTTGATAAGGGTGTGGAGAAAAAGACACCTCCTACACTGCTGGTGGGAAGACATTTACTGAGAGATGTTAGCCCTTCAAGGCTTTATCAGTTAACAAAATGCTCCAAAACAGATGAGATGAAACGTTCCTTCCCCCCCACAATTTTCTGTTCATTTCTAGCTGATTTCAATTTATATGATATACTATTATTGGACTAGCAAAGGAGAAATACTTCAATGGCTGACATCACAATGTTAAAGTTAATATAAAGAAAACTGAAAATGATGTCTTATTGCTGATTCCCAGCTACTAGGCTTGAGTGATAAGGATATTTAGCAATACTAAGAATTATCTTTTATGCTTTTTGTGTGGTAGTAGTATATATTGTTAATTATCAAAATCATGTGATATAGTAGTGAAAATACAGTGGAAAATGAGTCCTGAATAAGATGAACACTTTTTCCCCCTTATGTTAGCTGCATGGTGCTGATTAAGAAATGTGGCAAAATTACTTTAAAATCCAGTTTCCTAACAATGAAAATTTAATAGGACTTTAGCTACCTTTAAAATGTAATGGAAAAATATATAAAAATGTGCTATGAACACAAAATACAGAAAGACATTGTTTTGAATACATTTACTAAATGAAATTATCTTTCTGGCAAATGCTCTGACTCATGCATGTCTGATCTCATACAATAATGAGCTGGATGCCAGTAAGTTCTATTTCAATTTGATCACACAAAAGTATGACTTCTTTTTCATCAAGTATGCATTTCTTGGTAGTAGGTCACTGCTTACAGTAGCATGTACAGGTCATTTAATAATATATTTTAGAATCTTTCTTGAAACAATCATAAATTGTTTAACTTCTAATTTATATAGCAGACAATATAGAGGTGAGTTTTCATAACATGTTTTGTCCTTGAGAACAGAAAAGACTATTTCTTCCACCTATGAAGTCTCCAAGATAAGTCACTAAAGAACTAACTTTATGATATCATGTTTAATATCATGTGTTAAAAATGTTCCATTAAATTTTAAAAAATAAATAATTTGAATATACACTTATGTTCCCTTGAAATTTTGGATAAATTAAAAATAAATTATTTCTTAATATTAGAAAAGTCTTCCTTCCACACAAGCCAGTTGTTTTACATGGAAAAAGAAATCTGCATGTCAAAAGATATATTGAAAATTCACTGAAAATGATGTAATAATATATGTAAATTCATGTAATAATAGTTGTAAATTTCATACATACTGATAAAAATAATAATTATTAAGGAATCATTTAAAATCAGTGTATTTTTTAGATTATATAAGTAAGGCTATTATGTGGGCTTACTCTCAGATCTAGCTTCCTTTAGATACCTTTATCAAAAGTACATTAACTTAAATGAATAGGAAAAATTAGTATGCAGTAAGCTACAAGTACAAATTTAAAATACCTTCTTTCTTTTTAAATGAGAATGACAATTTCCTTTTTTATTTTTGATGATCAATATATGACATTTTGTTAATTTTACTTTATTGTTATTTTTAAATTATTTAATATTTTTACTGCATTTTTATTAAAATACTCCCATCAGCTATTGCCACATAGTAGTGTACCCACTACCAATTCATCCAAAGCCCAATATCACAGACCACTGGGTTTCCTTCCTTTTTTATTTTTACCTCCCACCCACCCCTTTCTACTATGGATGTTTCAGTTCTATAGATAGTTTTCAAAGGCTGGATTTTGAGTTTGTCTTTATCTGACCCTAATTTGGTTTTTCCATATTACACATATAAGTGACACAATTCAGCAAGGATCTTATTATTCCTGAAGAAAAGTTTGTTAATTCTGGATTTTACACTCAATTGAAAGTTGCTATTATATTCATGGTGACTGTAAAGACAGAGATACAGCTCTTACAAGAGATGTTTTACATTTTTTAGTGAAACAAAAAGAATGAAATCTCCTAGAACAGTCATCAATATGTTTTATTTTACATCCTTAAAGGTAGAGAGGAGCTGATAACTTGCATATGATTTTATGCATGCATAAACTTACATATCATGCATGCTTTTAGATTGCTATATATATTCTAAACAGCACTTATAAGATGATAAATATGAGAATGAAAATGACACTTTAAAATTTTTTCTCTTTTACCTTTATTTACCTCTTAATTATTTTAATTTCATTGGAGTAAAAAGATATAATGGTGCATTATTTCTGAAAATCTGAATTTAATTCTTTATGAAATATCAAATTAAAGTCTAATTTGAAGTTCAGGTTATTTTGATAGTTGCTTTTAATGGTGACTGGAGCTACAGAGGATAACCACACAGATACAAGGGAAGAGCACACACACACACACACACACACACACACGAAAGGAATTCTTCCAAATGGCATCTATGGACAGTGAGGACAGTGAGCTTTTATCACTAAAAATGTCAGCAAATTTGGAAATGCCTTTCTTTGAAAGAAAAATAACTCAAGTTTAAGTTCAATATGACTTGTCTAGAGAAACCTCAGTGATGAGAAATCTTCTCAGGGATACTTCCTATACATCCTAGTACATTACTGATATTTTAAGGAATAATCTTAAATTTCTTATTCGTATAAAAGTAATAATATAGATTGCATAAACTATTTCTAAAGAATCTCTAAGTTGGATGCAATGGGCAAAAATAAGAAAAACTAAGAATAAGTTTACTTAGTGGATTTTGTTATTTCTTCAGTGAAAGAAATGAAGCATGGAAGTTAGATGTTTATACCTGGTGAATGTGCTGAAGAGGTTAGTGTAATATCATTATTTCTTCTTCTCAAACTTCATTTGAAATAATAAACAAAGTTAAAAGTACTAGTGTTTGTATTTCATATCCTAATGTGATTCATAAATATTTGGAATTAGTAGTTTCTATTTTAAGTATAATTCTATAGAGGCATTGTTTGGATTCTCTGTGTTTAAAAGTAGATTAAAGACAACTTCCTTTTCCATTCAATTGAGCAAATTCATATACCCAGCAGAAGTACAGCCAAATGAGGTTATATATGAAAGACTGGGCATCAAACAGTAAAATATTATGATACCTGAGAGACAGGAAGAAAAATGTTGAGCCTCACTGTTGTTTTAGCTAATACAGAAACAGCTTTCCAGACTGTGTGTTAAAGAAGGAAAAGACAGGTGGAGCTCAGTGGATTCCTTCAATTGAATAGGCAGAACAGAATGTCTGGAGTGCCCGAGGCTATTTGAGTATATAAAACAGTAATTTTTGAGAAGAACACTCTGAAGTTTTGTAGCAGGTATCTCTCAGTATTCAAGAGTATTGAATACTCTTGAATATTCAAGAGTATTAAATAACAAATGTATGTGAGATAAGTACTAAAGATAAGGGAAAAAACACAATTTTAAAAAGGAGAAAAAGGTGCAGTATGCTTGGAACTCACACAAAGTTGAGTGCTTATTTCTCACAACTGAACTAGGAGACATCTTTGCTTATGGCAAACTAGTAAGATTACTTAGAGGAGTATTGCCATGATAGTGAGACTTAAAAATCTTAGAAAAAATATTTTCAACAAAGGACTAATTTTTTTCAAAGGATATTTGAAAATTTCTGGAGATGTTTTTGATGGGTGAAACTGACGGGTTTATTTCATCAGCATCTAGTCTGTAGATAGAAGCTATGGGTCCTAAATCTTCATTGTACAGAACCCTATCACCTCAGCTCCTGAAATAACAAATGCTCATCTGGTTCATTGTTTTAATAGTGTTGATGTAAAGAAAATTTGTCAAGGTTAAACAATGCTCACATTCTACCAAACATGTTAAAGAATGAGATGAAATGATATTAACAAGCAAACTATATGCCAGAATAACAATAATACTTGCAAAAATATATAATAAGTATCTGATAAGGTAAAATTCACAACATCTTGTATCCAATAAAAAACCATCAGTATATGAAGTAGAAAAAATATGAATCACAGTGAGGAAAAATAAGTAAGTTCACCAGACTGATGTACATATTACAACTGATGCACATATTAGATTTAGCAGCAAGAATTTGAGCAGTTGTTATAACTGTGTTCCATACATCAAAAAATTAGTGAATGCATGGAATTATACTCAACATTGCAGATGAACAGATCAAACAAAGAAAAGGAATTACAATCGAAATTATGCAAATACAAGTACAAAACATGAAAAAGGAATTAAAAAATAGGAGCCCAGAAATATTGCAGCAGAGTGAAAACACAAAACTTTTCTCTTCTACATATTTATTGCTAAATTATAGCAAAGTCAATAATCCTTGAAAGATACTAGACAAGTAGGCAGGTCCTGCAGAAAGGGTAGGGGGAATTAGCTCAACCCTGTTTACAGCAATGCTAGGGCAGAACAATTCCTGAGAAGACAGAGCAGCTGTCATAGGATGCCCTCCTGCAGTTTTTTGCTAGGGGAACAGAGCCTCATCAGGAATACTGGAGACAGAGCAATAAAGTGAGTGGAAATGTGTATGGAGTTGGTGTTCAGGATAGAGGGGGCACTATTTGAAAATTAGAGGAATGAGAATTCAGTTATGTTTACCAGCCTCAAGCTCCCATTTAGAACAAATGAAATCCAAACCAAATAAAAGGGCAAGTGGGATCATCTGTGTCTCAAGGTAGAAGTGACTATGATTTTTTTTTTTTTTTAGTGTGAGACTGTAATATTCCAAACATGGATGTGCCCAAATAATTGCTTTTTCTGCTGAGAAATTATAAAAGGAGGCATCTACTATGGGGTTGACATTACCAATGAACCAAAGAAACGTATATGCAACTTAAATAAAACAAAATCTTTTATACAATGATATACACGTCTTTCAATATTGGAAGATAACATTTTATTTAATGTTCTGTTTATGATCCATGGAAAATTATAGATATTAATAATAGATTTTGGATCAAGATAACTTTTAATTATTAAATTAAATTATAAGTGCAGTTTTCAGACTAATAACAGTAAATACAAGTCATTATGATCATCAAGTTAGAAAATAATTAATTTCCAATGAAGTACAGTGATAACCCAGATTATAATCATTTTTCTAGTAAGAAGTAGGGTGTACCATGGAAATTATATTGAGATTAGAATGATAGCTCATTTAAAGTCCCTGCTCTGACATTTCAGTAAATAGATTTTTTAGTACAAGTTCATTAGTTTCTCCAAAACCCCATTTTCTCTACTGTGCAGTATGAATAATAATTTTTACCATATTTTCCCATGTGGTTTTATATTTCCCATATGTATTATATTACATATAATACATATAAAGCATAAGCATTATATGTAGCATATGTTATACACATAAATGTAGGTCATGGATTATTCTATTGCTTTTATAGGATTCATATAGTCTTTGCACTCTATAATCTGTGCTTCTATATAAAATACAGATATTTTAAAATATCCAGGGATTAAATTATTAGAAAATATAAGATAATTAAAAAGCAAAAATGTCCAACTGCTGAAGATTACATTGTTATAGTTACTAAAATTAGGGTAAAGAGACCACAGAGATAATCATGGTTCATCTGCATGCCTGGCTATGCAACAGAAAATATAACTTAAGTATTGGCTTTTGATATGAAGCCTATAATCCTCACATTTCATCCTGAAGTGAAATTCATAAATGTCAACAAACCATTTTTTATTATTAGCCTTATTGTTTAAATTTAGGATGGGTCATGGTGATCACTAGTTGGTGCCATCTGGCAGCTGTGTGCTAGCCTGTGTGAAATAAGTTTTTCATCCGATTCTAAGTCCTGAGTGGACAGATGGTCACAGTGAAAAATGACCATGATGTTTGTAACTAATTGTTATCATTTCTGAGAGACTCAGCTGAGAAACCATGGATTGAATGTATGTATAGACTGAACTCTTTATCCACCTTGAAAGAAGAAATCTGTGTATATAATAAGAAAGTGTCTAGACATGCGGCTGTGGAAAGTTGAAAAAGGCAACTCAGTGAGCATGTGCAGTTTTGTCACATATGTGTACCTGAGCACAAGTACACACAGGATATTCATTAATATTGAAGATGGTAAAGGGAAATAATTAAAAATGTGCTTTATTCCACCTTTCTAAATGATGTATATTGCTATTATAATTAAAATAATGTACTATTTTGTAAAATGTTTCTTTGATGTTTATGTTACATTATTTAAACTCTAAATTGTCATTAAGTAAACTTTCATTTCTTTCTTAACTTCCTAGTCTTATTAGTAATTTTGTCAACTGAATTCTTAGTTATTTTATAAAAAGAATATCTTCTGCAGTTCAAATATAGGGTATCAAATATAGGGCATAAGTCTTCTGTCATGACATTTTTTTCTAGAACCATTTATTGTTTGTTTTTCATTTAGTATTAAGAGTTTTTAAATATAACATTAGAAGCTGTTTATACCTAACAAATAATCCATGGGAGTTAATTTCACATGCTACACACATATATATATATAAAAGTAGTAAAACTTCCATACTCCCAGGAGACCTATTAAATTTAGAAAAGTATAATTTACTGCAACATTTCTTTAACTTAAGAAAAACACTATTTTTTAAAATCACACATCTACATTTCTTATAACTAAAATAAGTTTAAATATAATCACAAATCAATATTGATTTATTTTGAATCCTTCATTTTGATCACCATTGCTTTTTTAAAACTGACCTCCTATGAATGACATGTTTGTCTTCTTTGATTGATGAATAATATTCCATTATGTAGATATACCACATCTTTTCCAGCCATTCATCTATATTGGGGCATTTGGGTTGTTTCCATAGCCTATAATTTCAAGTATTGCTGTTATAAACATTTGGGTACAATTATCTTTTTTAATTAGTGTTTTTGTGTTCTTTGGGTAGGTTCCCAGTAGTGAGATTGCAGGGTCAAATGGTAGTTCGATTTTCAGTAGCTTGAGGGCTTTCCACACGTGTATGTGAATATATGAGTGTGTATAATCAATAAAAATGTTAAATAAAAAAATAAAACACTAACCTCCTTATGGAAATTACCTTTGGTGAAACTGAATTATGATAAATCTTCCCAAAGACTTTTCTGAAAAGCTCAGGTATCAATATATAAATATGGAATGCCTTAAATTTTCTATTGAATGATCAAGAGCTTCAATGCTATCACTGCTAAAAGTCAAAAACATGTTTTTATACAAAGTTCAAATTACATAGTGTTCTGATATTTCATGTAATACTGAGTCTTAGTGTTCTATAATTGAGTGAAAATCCAACTGAGATTTTAATCTTCTACCTTTAAGAAATGTTCAGTCTAACATATTAACATTTAAATATATTCAAATTATATTATAGTTACTATCATACCTCTAATTTCTTCTGAGTCAAATCAAAGGCAGAAAAAATCAATAATGAGTGCAATTGTTCATTATTTATTCTGCCATGCATTTTAAAAAATATTTCACATATACAGATATATCTATTTATAAGGAAAAAAACAAGATCTATTATTGCCATTTTTAAAAATGACAGAAATATTATACAAATATCCCATACTAGTGTAAATCCATTTCCAATACAAATAATCATTCCTCTTAAACTATATGACAATTAGTAAACTAGCAAGTCAAACAAATAGATATATTCTAGGTATTCAAGATTTTTAAATTTCAAAAGATATTGTCATCCATCAAACTTATAAATCAAAGAAGAAAACATATGTGATGTTATATATTAATTAAGAAAAAAATTAATTGGACAAAATATTACATACAAAACTAATATGCTAATAACCTCTCAGCAAAATAAGCACTTGGGAAACATCCTCAGTTTACTAAATAACAGTTACAAAATAGTTATTACTGACATGTACTAAATTATTCAGTAAGTGGACTTTTCACATGAAGATTTTGAAAGAGATAGGATGATGTGTTTCACTATTTCAGTTCAGCATTAATACAGAATAACCAAACAAAATCAAAAACATAGACAATTACTTCAAGATTTATTCTAAGTCTCATATATAAGCCTATCTGGTATTTTGAAAATTGATACAATGAACAAAGTTAAATGTTAAGGCTAGAAATAAGCAAGAAAAATACAATAAACTAGTGTTGGCAGTGGAGCAAAGGCAATTCAATTGAGAGTATGTTTTTCAAAAATTCGTACTGGGAAAACTGGACACCAAGAAATGGATGTAGTAGTAGACCCTGTATTTTATGTAAAGTTTGATTCAAACTAGTCTTTGGACTACAAGAAAATTAAAAACAATAATCAGCACAAACTAAAATATAACAGTAATATATAATACTAATAATGTATTGATTACTGGGGTATTTAAAAATCACAGTATCAAATATACTTAAGACAATAATTATAGGACATTTTTAAATTTGCTAAGTTAGGATTAGCAACAAATAAGTTTGTTAAACTGAGGTAAAGTCAATCAAAGTTAAGTAAAACAAAAAGTATCTAAAAAGAATAGTAAATTATATGCAATTAAAATTAATTTTTTTAAGATAAACACATTTTTCATGTTAATACATTATAAATGTTCAATATTATTCTGGATAGATAATAAAATGTCAGGATAATATTCATCAGTTTGCCTCTATGTTTGGGCATTCTAATTATTGTTTCAGAATAAAAAGTACCCATAGCCCAAATATATTATTTTCCTGATTTGGGTGATATTATGCAACTCTTCCACTCTCCTTATTTAAGCTATGACCTCCTTTTCTAATTTCAAAATAACATTTCACAATTAAAGATACAAATTTGAACTATTTTTTTTCTGATTTTAATTTCATTATTTCCATGGGGGTGCAATTTCTATTTTTCAACAGCTTGTTGGAAATTGGCCAGTAACTAATAAGAGGAAATTAGGTTGTTATTGTCTACAGACTCAGCCCTTGAGTTAATGACTGGGACAAAACCAGGTGAGGTCTCAGGACATGCTCAATTGTTTTATCGAGGAGGAAGGGCACAAAAAAGGTCTTATTTTTATAATTACCTTCTCTAAATATGTTGCCACCTGACCTTGTGCATTCATTTGCTCATCAATTCTAATAATAGTTAATGAGTGACTTTTCTATGCCATGCAGCTTTCTACACTGTGAATGACATGTGCTAATTTCTTCTTCAGTGAGAATGGGGCAGATAAATAAATAATGAGCAAGCAAATATAAACATAAGCTTATGCAGTGAAAACTGTTATGAACTATAAAGAAAAAAATGTATACATCTTTACATACTGCATTTTGATATATCAATTCACTCTACATTTACAAACTCTCATAACAATGTATTAAGATGAACTCTTTCAAAAAGCAAAACTCTGAGGTAATTTGGTCACTTAGTCATATTAAAAACACCATTAGATTGACCAAATAGGAGCTTCCTATATTTTCAATTCCAAACAGCTTCTAGGAAATGTTTCTTTTATTTATTTGTAGCATGCCATTAAGAACTTGATAGATATTGCACTGAATATTTAAGTAGTTATGAGTAAGATGGTCATTTCAAGAATTATTGAACAGGCCAATTACAAAGTGAAACAGTCAAGTTCCATGAAACAAAAGCTTAGGACAACAGAGTTTCACTTGTGAGTTTTACCAACCTTCAAATAATATAGTACTTAACCTTCTCAAACTCTTCAAATAAATTTGTAAGAAAAGATTCCAAACATTTTATGAGATCAACAGTTTTCTGATACCCAAAGCAAACAAGAATTTCTCAGAAAAAGAAATCTATCTACCTACAACCTTAATGAAGAAAGATGAAAAAAAAAATCCTCAACAAAATCTTACCAGACTAAATTCAAAAATGCATTAAATGAGTCGTGGATCTTGATCAACTGGCATTTATTCCAGAGAAAAGAAGGCTCAATATATGCAAATCAGTGTAATTCACCAAAACACAAATCATATTATCATTTGGTTGATACAAAGAAAGCATTTGACAAAGTTCAGCACACTTTTATGATAAAATCTATTAAGTAAGATGAGGCTTAGAAGGGTCATAACTCAATATAAAAAAGGTCAAACATAAACCCAATATTAATATCATTGTGAGAAATGAAAAGCTTTTTCTCTAAGGTCAGGTATACAAGGATGTCTGCTCTCAACACTGCTACTCAACATGATTTTGGGAGACAAAGTTAAGAAATGAGGGAAGAGAAAGACATAAAAATAATCCAAACTATGAAAGTATAACTATTAGTATTTGCAGATGGCATCATTACATGTAAAGAAAATCACAGCGATTCAATGAACAACTACTGGAAGTAGTAAATTATTACAATTAAATGTTAAACTGCAAAATCAATATAGGAAATATGTTGCATCCTATATGTAAATAGAAACTAGCATAAGTGGAGATCAATATTCTCAATTCCATTAGCATCAAAATTATTAAATACATCAGAATGAACTAATGAAAGAGGTGAAAATACTATTCATAAAATGCTACAAGACATTACTAAAAAGACAAAAGGAAATGCAGATATATTCAAATGTCATGGGCAGAAAGAATTAATGTAGACAAAATGTCTCTCTTACACAAAGCAATCTATAAATACACTGCAATCATTATCAGAATTCCAAAGGGATTCATCAAAGAGGCAAACATCATTGGCATTATATGGAACCACAAAAGACCCCAAATTGTCAAAACAATTTTGAAAACAATGAAAAGGAATGAAGGTATTACACTTCCAGATATTAAACTATACTACATGGCCATGGTATTCAAACATTATAGTATTAGAAAAAAAGTAGATACATAGGTCAGTTCAATAGAATTGAGAACTGAGGAGTAAGCTTACATTTATATAGTTACCATATAACAAAGGATCCAAGACTATACAATAGAGAGTGGAAAGCATCTTCAACAAAAGGTGTTATGAAAACTCATCAACCACATTCAGAAAACTAGACCACTCTCTCACACCTTACACAAAAATTAACTCAAAATGGATTAAATACTTAATGTAATATTGGATACGCTAACATTCATTGAAGAGAACATTGGTGAAGTATTCTATTACACTGACTTCAGCGATGTTGTGGGGGCTCAGCAACAGCAAGGAAAATGAAAGTAAAAATAAATAAATGACACTATACCAAACTAACAAACCTCTGCACAGCAAAAGAAACTCACTAAAATGAAAACACATGCAATGAAAGAGAAAAGTATTTACATATCATGAGTCTAAACAGAAACTAATATCCAAGATAGAAAGAACTGAAGCAATTTAATGCCTTAATTTCCCAAAGAAACTCTCTAACTAGCTTTTACCCCAAGGAATTTGGGTCTATTCATTTTTACCGCCATGTTTTACTTCTTTGTCCTACAATGTTTTCCAAAAATGTCTCTTTAATCTACCATTCTGCCCTGAGAGATTACTGAGTTAAATGAAACAAGAGGAAGCTTTTGTATCATCCTTTAGGTAACCCTAAGACAGGTTTAAACAAGCAAACACAGTTCTCTGATAATAAGGTCTTCTCTGTCCTCTCCAGAATGATAAGATCCCACCATGGGATCCAGTATTGCCATCTTCAAGTTGTTCCTGAATTGGGGAAGGTGAGGGGTATAAGAGCAGGTAAAAATGTTGTAGAGTTTCCTACTGTTTTTATGTTTCTCTCTCTCCCTCTTTTTTTGAAGTGCCATTCACTTGGTTGCTAAACAGTATTTTCTCGGTTGCTGCAAATGTTTATGATCAGAGTTCCTAAAACGTTGACTAGATAGTCGCTGCTCAAATTTTCAATATTTCTGTGAATATATGCCTTTGTAACTATTCATCTGTCGTTTTCAGTGATAACCACCATACATGCATTTTAAAGGAACATTCAAAGAGTATTTGGCTTGCATTTTATTGATACATATTCTTTAATGTATTTATGTAAAAGTATGTGTATTACATTGAAGTAATATAGTTTTAGCTTCAACCCTTAGGAAATTAAATTAGAATATAAGCATGAAAAGTTGATTGCTTGTAAATCATTTTAAAAAATAACAAGGTAGAATAAGAGGCACCTATTATTTTCTATTTTGTAATCATTGTCAAATTTTATCTATGAAAATGTCACCAATATTTAAAAAATTAAAAATACAAGCATATATAAAATGCATATATAAAATATATACAATCAGTTCAATTTTAGTAGTTTTAAATTCTAAATATTGCTGTAATATGCTATATAAATGTAGAATGGCTAATATATTTTTTAAATTTTAATTACTTTTCATCACTAATCTTTTTTTTCCATCCTTCAATCTTAAACTTGGAAATTTAAATATTTGTGTTTAGAATTTTTAAACAATCTGATGCACTATCTATTATAGAGACATTACTGATATAAACATATCCAAAAGATACTAAAAGCCATTCAATTTTATTTAGTGTTAGCTGAACAGTTACCATATCACAGTGGGTAAAGCACCGGAACACCAATGATGAAAGAAGTATTCCTTTGAAGAAGTTCACAATTAAACAAAGGAAGGTAAAGTAAATTGATGAGAACGTTTAGTGTTCCCAGAGAAAAAAGCCCTGGTAATTATAATTTTGAAGGCTCTTTAATAGTCACATTAAAAATGGTCTCTGATTTTTGCATAATGTAGAAATACTGAGTATGAAAATTTTTAAATTTAAGATGAATTTCCATTTCCTAAACATGACTATTTATTGTATCTATGAAAATTAGCATGTTCAACAACACATTAAAATAATTTAGCAACAAAACAGATCTAATTAAATCTAGTGTGTTAGATATTTTGTAAGATTTTTATTTAAAAAATGTGGTGAGTCGTTAGATACACCAAACACCAACAACTGATTATTCAATAAAGCACATTTTATTTTGATTCAATTTTAAAGTAAAAGGATATTTTTTATAACCTTAGGATCAGGACATTCTTGTTCTAAATATAAAATTAGAGAATACTAAATTCTGATTTCATTTTAAAGAGAATCATTTATAAAATAGGGGTATGAAGAAATACATTGAGAGAAGTGTAAATAAATAGCCCACATCTATACTTTAAATTAAAAATCATTGAATATTTGATTATCCTTGCTATATTTTTGTTTAATTCATTAACCCCAAGATAATGGTGTTGACAACAGCTATCGTTATATTGATGCAACTTCTTGGATTGCCTTTACTTTCTTTATATTGATGCTATGAAAAGACATCAATTAGTGAGAATATATTTTTAACTTAAATTTCCTCAATTTGACAAATTTCTTGTTGTTACCATCACCACCCCTAATGCAACTCTTTGCATACTTTATTTTTCCATGAAGTTATTATTTGAAATAATTAATGTTCTGTCTAATGCACAGTTGATAATGATCATAATGTAACTTGTCAAGTGCCAAATGACTCTCCAAATCATCCAAGCATTTGAAGGAAATGAAATCATTCATCTAGATACAATTTTGTATAAGCTCAAGAACTCACAGAATGAAGTTGCAGTGTTAATGAAGGCCATGTATAAAGTCAACATAAATAGGAATGTTTTTGTTAATCTAATAACATTGTCAGAGATCAGTTATTTTAAGTGAGAACAAGTATTCAACGACAGAGGGAAAAAGAATCTTCTCATGTAAACACATGATTTCAGCCTGTGCCATTAACTTATAATCTTCATTATCCTGTCATTGTTAATCATTAATGTTTCCATCTTTAAATAGATTTTTTATAGGAACAGTTTTAGCTTAATAGCAAAATAGAGCAGAATGTATAGAAAGCAGAAAGCATCAGCCTGGTGCTGGAGTTTGTAAAACATCTGACTGTTCATGTATGGGGACAAAGATAGATGAGGATTTTATTTTTAAGTAAGTTTATGTTATTAATATACAAACAACTATACATGTCTACAGCAACTCTCATGTGTTTATATAATGCAAAAATTGACTGAAATTCTAGATCTAATTTTAGTCTCACACATAGCTTATCTTTGTGTCAAAATATTATACTAACACCAATTTTCATGTAAATTTTGTATAAAAGGTGTTATATATATATAACTAAAATATAAGTTCTCTTTGTTACATTTTATTTTTTTCTCTTCTTGATGAATTATTTTTTTAAAAATCTGGAAAATTAATGTTAGAACAACCATTAGTCACTGTATTAAGCATCAACTTGTACAATGGAATATCTCCTTGATAAATGAATCTCCATTTACCCTTGAATGTGCCAAGACATTTTAACCACACAAGAAATCTTATACCTTATATTATAATTTGAAATGTAACTACTTTATCAGAATAAAGGATGTATATTTCCTCTAATAAGCATTTTAAATTTCATTGCAGGCCTTTGTTTATTACACAGTTAGAATATCTTATCTTGACTTATGGGATTTTGTGTACAAAATATACAGAAGAACCCAGTGAATTTCATCCTAAAAATGTAGTAAGATTTTTAGCAATAAATTAAAAAAAAATCAAGTACACTTTACCTTCTTGAGATCTCTTAGCTTAGTGTTAAGGTAGTCTGGTTTATCTGCTTTTTTTTTTAATTCAACAGTGAAAATTACTATAATTTTCAAATAATTTATACATTATAACTCAACAATTCAGATAGAAAGTTTCCACTGAATTTAACACTAATAACACTTGTTTCTGTCAGAAGATAATTTCTGCTGAATTCTTTCATTTTACTTTTTATTTTGAGATTTTATCTATAGTTTTTGTTTTGTTTTTTTTTTTTTTGGTACAAGTTTGCTAATAAAAACATTTAAATGTTTACTGAAATACAATGTTTCAATGTAGAAGTCCATATGGAAGAAGTGTTCATTTCTGTTACTATCCATAAATAATATGAGATCTTTGCAAAATAGATTTAGATCTCTAGGTCTCGCTGTTTTTGCCCGTAAAACTGTAGGCTCACGTGGCTCAGAGTACCATGGACTCAAGCACCCCCCAGCCTCAGGTTCCCAGGTAGCTAGGATTACAGGCCCACACAACCACACCCATCTATTTTGTTGGAACTAAGTCTAGCTATGTTGCCCCTACGTTGTCCCAAACGGGACTCAAATTGCTGTTCCTGGTCCCTGCCATGGCTTCCTAAGCTGCCATTTGCAGGCATGTGCCACTGTACCCGGTAATTTAGATTTTTTTGAAGGTTGACTCAGGTATTTTTTTTAATAAAAATCAAGAAATATTATTGTTAATGTAATGGTGTAGAAGCAATCATCAAAATATATTGATTTTTTTATGTTCATAATTGGATGATGAGTCTGTCAATAATTCATCCATAAGGATTATATTGCACAATAATATAAAATATTTTAAAATGTTTAATATTACCAAAACGTTCAGTATTTTACTTTTTGTTGATATTCATTCCTGTAGAAACTTATGTAGAAAGTCCATATATGTTCTTCTAAGTTCAGAAAAAACAAAGTAATTTATTGAAGATATCAAGTTAGTCTTGTGTGAGTCAATATCTTTTTTGTGAAAATATAACAACATTGACTAGAGATTAAGAGAAAAATACAGTTTTGAAACAAAAATGTAATATATAACTATGTGTAACAATAATATTAAATGTTAGCATTTCCTAAGTGGTAACTGTGGAAGAGGCATGCATTTTAAATGTTCCACATGTCCATAAAATGGAGATAGTTATTATATACTTATTACAAGTGAAGTTATTAAGACAAGAAATCTGAAAATCAAAGACATGCAAAATGTATATCCAAGCAGAATTATTATAAATACTGAACTATGTTTTCCTTCTATATACCACACTACTTCACAATTAAAATATATATAACCTAGAGGAAAAGATAAAATACTTGGTAGCCTCATTTTTCTCACTATTTTAGTTGAACACTGGAAAGTATTATCTAAATATAAGCTGTTAGGTTAGCAAAAATTTTGACCATAGAAAATAACCTGCTTCATAGAGATATTTATTTCAGATGTCAAAGTCATTCATATATTTCTCAGACTCTACCTAGAAAATAAAGTATATTGAAAAAAATCTTGCTATGATATATAGAGAATCATCAGTCTTAAGTTCAGATTTTACTTCCCCAATAGGAACAAGGTTGAGAGACACTTAAAAAGGGAAACCAAGCAAGTTCTTCATTATCCCGGGTGTATTAACCAAATGTCATAGATTTCTCTTGAAAGTTCACTTTTTCCAGTAGATTCTCTTACTCTGTTGTCCAACTTATTGCTTCTAGTGATAAACTGTAGGATTTAGTGACTCTGAAGGAACTATAAACTCTGAATTTACCCAATTTGTAGAATGAAATTATCACTAGCAGTAAGAGGATCTATCTCATTTACTAAATCATATGAATATAAAATCACTAATTATTGGCACTCAAATAAAATGGTCTTCTGTCACATTTATTGGTTAATTATAGATTCAATGAGAAATTACTATCATAAAACATTTCTGCACTTACCATTAAGGAAGTGTCATTGTGTTAATTTCACAAGTAAAATCTTTATAGATCTATAGATAAATATAGTAAGATTATAACTACATAGTATAACCTTTATTTATGTCTAACTGTAAAAGAACACTTTTAAAGTTCAAAATTGAAGATGTGATGAAGTCATTCCAACAGATTCATTTAATAGATAATTAGACTACAAGGTATATGGTATAAAGGAATGTGAATATGACTTGGATAATTAATTCCCTTTCTTCTTCAAGAAATAAAATATAATATTAATATCTGCATGCCCATTTAAGTCATTTTCCAACAGAATGATCTTGTGATAAAATAAACCTGATGAAACAGACAGGTAATATTTTTTTTTGTAATTATTAAAAATCCGTTGACCATGCAGGTTACTACTAGGACAGATTTATACTGAATTGTAATGGAGTCCTATTGCCACTTGAAAAATATTCCACTTTTCTTCATTTGATTGCTCTCCAAATTACTCATTACTTACTCAAAAGCTTCACTATTCTCCTTAAATTGTTCATCTGTTCCTCTTCATTATCAAGCTATTAAGTGACCTTATCTCCTGTTATTAAGTGTAAACTGTGTCTAGGTACTGACCCTGTCTACCAGTTTATGTGCATATGTACAAAATCTTGCTCTTCTCTTCAATTTCATATGCTATCTTCTCTCCCTGTGTAGCAGACTTGCTCCCTGAGCTTTGCTATCAATCTCTTGTTGTCACTACCAAAATTTAAGTTGGACAATTATCAGCTCATTCTCCCATGTCTTCACCTTTTCTTTATCTGGTAACTAATTTTTAAGAACTTACAAATATACAGAAATGTCCTCTAATACACATATGTTTTCCATAGTTCTGTTCTCATTTTCCCCATCAGATTTCATTGTGCTTCACTAATTTTTCCCAGCAATAAAAACACAAGGAGAGTTGTTCTCTCCTTGTGCTGCCACATTCTCTTGAGGTTTCAAGGTGCCATGCATTATTTTTTTCATTCTGCCCATTTTGTTGCTTTAAATTTCTATCTATCTATCTATCTATCTATCTATCTATCTATCTATCTATCTATCTATCTATCTATCTATCTATCTATCTATCTATCTATCTATCTATCTATCTATCTATCTATCTATCTATCTATCTATCTATCTATCTATCTATCTATCTATCTATCTATCTATCTGCTATCTATCTGTACCAGCAACTTAAGAGAGTTGAACTACTTTTACTTCTTACTGCTGATAGAGATGTGATTTTATTTTATTGGCTTTTGCTGGCTTCCATAGGTACTGAGATTTTTTTTTTTAGGTGCTGAATCAGCTATGTAGGGGAGAAGTAAAGTTCTCATTACCTGTGTGAATGTGCTGGGGCTGGGCAAAGCAGGCTCACATTGTGGCATCACTAATATCACTATTTTCCAGGGATATAGATCGAAGACTCTGAACTCCATGTACTTACTTTGCTTTATATGGTCAGCACAAGTGCCAAGAAGCAATAAAGGGAGGGTCCAGCACACCTAAAAAAAAACTTCTGTTTTCTGTAAGCATTAAATATAACTCCTATCACACTAAGTGCAAGAAAAGGAAAGTATATTTAACATAACTATTATTCTTCATTGGCCTGTCAGAAATTTTAAATTGTCTTTCAAATTGTAGTTTAGGGTAATGATTAACAACATATTTCCTTATTTGAAAAATAAAAGAGTCCTATTAAATGCCACCACCTGCATATTTGATAGAATACACACAGAGAGACACACACACACACAGGATACATGTAAAAAGTGTTGAAATCTAAGTAATGCCTATGTTCTGGTTACATATATTGTACCAATATAATTTTCTCATTTGACACTGTCCCCTATAGAGATAAGATGTCACCTTTGGTGAAAGGTGGGTGAAAGTATATGGTAATTTTCTGTACACGTTCTGTAAATTCTTTTAATTTCAAAATAAAAAAGTTGAAATATGATGTAAAATTACTATAGTTATGAGAGGTATATGAGTTTACAAATGCTTTACAAATTCAATGTGACTTTTAGAGACATACTAATTTACTCACTCAATATTTAAAAAGTGACTAAATCTACTTTGAAAAAGACAGAGGTATAAGTTCTTGAATGTGGCAGAATTGAACTTATTTCTTCTGGTAAAGGTGATTTTGCAATCAGCAAGCACAGTGATTGAAATATTTTTGTAGCAGGGACACTTTTTTAATGTACATTTCGATCCCACAGCTCATATGAACTGTGGGATCAATTTAACGTGGGTTTTGTATAGTGCTTATCATCAAAGTAATCAGTGTTTTGTTTCCAAGATTAATAATAAATAAGTGACTAACTTTGACCCTGAATACTGCAGATCATAAAACAGTTCCTCAGTGACCTGCTGACTAACACTGATCACCTCCAGGAGGATTCAGTTGGACTTCCTTTCTTGTGATCTGTTTTTGTCTTCACTGTTAGTGGCAAGGTGGTCTTATTCTGCGTGAATGATGCTGAGTGCTTAGTTCTCATCACTGGCAAACTTTCTTCATCACAGTGATTGTTGTGCTGATTTGAAGGAGATGTTTGTGGACATCATCCAATAGCTGATCAATACCTGTTCTGATCAATACCACATCCAGAACATTTTGCACAAAACATGTGTCTCTGCGTGGGAGCACTTTGTAGCACTGTCCTAGATTACTAGGATTGTAAGAAGTAACAGCTGTACCTTGCCATGGTTACATATGGTACAGGTAAGCAATTTCCAGTATTGTGAGCTCTGATCTGTGGGGTTTGAAGTTAGTTACTAATAAAAAGAAATGTGGCAAAGTTGAAAGAATAAATGTTACATTGCATAACCTAACTAATATGCTAGAGTTAGTGAAGCGGGGTGTAGACCTAATAAAATCGTTTTGTCCTGATGCAGTCTCCAACTGAAATCGGATCAAAAGGAGGGCAAAAACCTCCAACTTACAAACTAACAGGTCCGCTTCACCCACGCCTAGCAGTTACCACTCAAAATGCAGTTTAACAACAGGGTTTATTAACAAGGGAACTCAACGGGGAGAATGAAACATCCGTAAAGCTACAAGTGGCAGTTATCTTACCCCATTTACCATTCTCAGTCCCAAAGGTCCCAAAAGCACAGTTCAATTATGGTTCCTTTGCCCCTCTGAACCTCAGAGGTAGGCACTTTCGCAAAGTCCAGTCTTTTCGCCGGCATCCTCTCTTTTCTTCTTTTCTCTCCAGTGTTCCATGGTGCTCCACTTTTTCAAGGTGCTTCAAACTTCTTCCACGATTGCTGATGCATAAATCAGCTTTCCAAATGGCTGGCCATCTCTAGGTACCAGCTTTCCATAATACCTTGCTACAATGCCATACTCTCCACAGTGGCCACACATCTGCCAGATACCATGGCTCCATGTCACCTCCAGCTCACTCTTTCAGAGGGCTTTTGCCCAGCCTGGTCACTTGGGCTACTCTTTACCCGCCTGCCATTCTCTTCTCTGCTCTCCCAAAGGTTCTCTCTCTCTCTAAAAGTTCTCACTTCTCCCAAAAAGGTCTCTGTCTTCTCCTAGTCTCTGCTCCTTGCCTTTTTACTCCCCTGCGTCTTGTCCAAATCCCCACCTTCTCTCCCTCAACTGCCACTTCTGACAGTTTTTAACTGTCACGCCAAATGGGGCGGGGCTAACTGCTACAGCCCAATGGGGGGGAGTACCTTGTTAATTGCCACAACCTGGGGTGAGGGGTTGGAGCACCCAGTTTCACTAAGACTCGTTAGGAAATAGGGTGTGAGATGAAGGGAAACCTGAAAGATTAAATACTTGTTCTCAGTGCAACATTACTAGAGGGAATTATGGCTTGTAACATAACATCATATGTGATGTTAGAAAAAAATGTGGATAATGATGAATGTATTTGCGAACGTTGACCCACATATGGATATATGTATATACATACAAACACACACACATACATACACACAAAAAGCTTAGTCATTGCCTATTATTTGCAGAATGACTGTAAAGAGATTATTTTCATTTTGTGTTGAGAAATTCTGAAACGATTCCTACATGAGCAGTAGGAGAATTATCTCCCCAGTACTGGGAACTATCATTAGTTTAAATAGTTTTAAAGGACTTTTTTAAAAATTCTTTTCAGCATTTTTACAAATGTCAAGAAAAAGGTGTTCCAGCTTTTCCCTATCAAGTAAGTACTCAACACATTGTCATTACAACTGGTGACACTGTGAATACCTGAAGAACAAAGCTGAATACAAATAACATCTAATGATTCACATTTATTAAAATGATTCCATCAGCCATTAGTTCTGTATTTTTACCAGAAAAGGCTTTCTACTGTTCAGAAAAAAAAAAATATCTCTGACAGAGTAGATAATAGCAATCACATGTCAGTGTTCCAGAATGCCACTTCTTTCAGCTTAAAGAAAACCTGCCATTCCAGAAAGCAAAACTGCTGTTGTAGTATGTATCTGGTTATGTGTGTGTGTGTGTGTGTGTGTGTGTGTGTGTGTGTGTGTGTTGTACCTTGGAAGAGAGGTGTGACTTATAATGCAGACCTCCTGGGAAGTTAAGTTTTCTGCAAGAGAAACAGTTTAGAGGTTCTGTGACCAAGTGTGACTGATTTTGTACATGCTGTATGCTTTTTAATCTCATTGATTTTCACAATTAGCCCCAGGATTAGCTTGACTTGTAATTGTCCTGAACTTAAAAGTTCCTTTTGAAATAAGAATGTCTTTGTTTTTTCTCATGTTTTAAAGACTAGATTATTTCAAAATACCATTCATTAAGGATTAATGAATAATAATTAATTATTAATTACTGGGAGGAAAGATTACATGCATTTGCCTTGGGCCTGACAAGCTGTCAAGGATTTCTGCCAAGGCTGCCAGGCTCAGCCAGTTTCAGAGAAGGTGTGACACTGCACACGAGAAGTTAAGTGACATTTCTCAGAACCAGCAGATAAGCATGTGGACAATAACAACTAAAATTTTCCTCTAAGTTTGTCTCTGTTTCTGGCATGTGGAGGGAAAAAAAAAATGATGTGGAATTTTTTTTTTTAAATATCTTAAGTGTCATGTTAATTACATATCCTGCAAGATTTTTTTTTTTGCCATAATGCACAAGAGGAAATGACTTTAAGAGCAATAGTTAGAAAAAGATCATTAGTTATCTTTTTAAAAAGATTTTCTAGTAAATGCCAATGAGTTTCTGCAAATAATAATAATGCATTTAAAGCCATACTCAGATATGAAAAATCTCAAGCACACTGGTAACTGCCTTAAACACATGCAGAATTGGGACTGCAGAGTGCTAATCATGTATTAAAATTTAATTTCGATATCGAGATCTGCTCAACTGAACAGAATATGAGATATTGTGCTATTCTGAGCAATAGGAGTCCAGCTTAACTAAAAGTGTTTAATGTTAATAAAATTTGATTCTTTAATTTTGAAAAGTACATTTATTTGAACTTTCTGTTACATAATTAGGAGAAAATCTGTGAAGAGCACTAGACACACACACACACACACAAAAAAAAACTGTTTAACTCTTGTTTGCATTACTTTAGCGTAAGAGGTGATTTAGTAGATATTAGAAAGTTTCGCAATTTAGAGTTTTTCACAAATCAATATTTCCTATGTGCGGTTATCTTATCAAATAGCCAAAAACTCATTATACAATTCCAAAAAAAAAAGATGAAAACAGGCTATGTTTGAACTTTTTTTACACAGGAAATATTTACAAAGTTATAATATATCACAAATTTTCCTTTCCATTGCCATAATCATGGCCATTGCATTATATTGTTTTATAGTGGCATTGTATTATAGATACTGGGAACTAATGCTAAAATATGCTGAAAAGATTAATCAGAAACAAGATAAATTCACTTTAACAATATATATAGATGGCATATTTAAGTGACCTTTATATAGCATATAACCTATCAATATAAGAGGAATACATTTCAGAACAATTTTCACAAAGAACAATAAGGATTACCTTTATATAGCATATAACCTATCAATATAAGAGGAATACATTTCAGAACAATTTTCACAAAGAACAATAAGGATTAGCTTAAAATTATTGTGCAAATTTCTTGCCATTACTAATTTCGAGAACAAACTAATCTAAACTTATGCTTATCAATATCTATTACACCTGCAAACTAATTTTTGGTTCTATTATTACATTTTATATGCTTCTCTTATATATTCCTTACTGTTCTATTATCTTTGTATTTTACTTATATATTTATTTTTATTAAAGGGGTCATGATTTGTAGAGCAACTGAGATATTATAATAGCTTATGCATACAGGGTATTTATGGATAAAAAGAATGTAGGTCAAGCTTATTAACAAAAGAAGAGACTTTCCAGGTACAACCATCTCTCAGGGCAGGGGTTTATAAATGGCTTCTTCCTTGTGCTAATTAGGAAATTCCTGGTTGATTGATTTGGGATTGGAAAATATTTTCAAGCTCTATTGAAATATACTGCACATATTAAAAAATGAACAAGTTTGAAGTGTACAGTTCATTCTAGTCTACTGATGGATATATATATATAATATTTATTATATATATAATATATATATAATTTATATATATATAATATATATATATAAAACATCATTGTGTTGTGTACCCCAGGATTCTTCCATTTCCTTAATACCCATTAACCATCTTTTTGAATCCTATGTGCCCTCCACCTCCCCCATTTTCTTCCTCTTTCCCCTCTCTCACTCTATGATTCAGTTGTTTCTAATTTTTCTTATTCAATTTGATTGTTTTTTCCTATATCCTTCATATTAGTGAGACCATCGCATATTTCTCTTTTTATTTCTGGCTTATTTCTGTTAATATAAGTCCTTCTAGTTCCATCCATGTTGCTGCAAATGGCATGTTTGTCCTCCTTGATTGATGCATAATATCCCATTGTGCACAAATCCCACTTTTTTCACCTATTCATATGTTTTGGGGCATTTGGGTTGCTTACTTAATTTTACGTATTTTTTACATTTCTTTTTTACATTTTTTTACATTTTTACATTTCTTCTTTCATGAAGTGTCATTGCTATATAATACCCTTTTAATATTTTGACAGAGTAGTATTTCTCCATTCAGGTTTGGTCTCCTAACACCAAAGCACCCCAAATCCTCCACCTATGTTTTTTCTCCTTCCCCCTCATCCCACCTTTGCCTCCCCGCCCCCTCTGGATGCCTCAGATCATATTTGTTTTTAAATACTTCTATTCATATCTTTTCTGTTGCTACATCATCACTCCTATGATAATGACCGTGTTAAAACTTATAATGAATTGTCCAAAACCTTTCTCAATATTGTCCAAAGTTCTTTCCCCAGATTGTATATATAAAAAATCCTCAGTCTCTCAGTCCTGATCATATCACCAACATCAGTCAGAGTTCATCTCCACATGCTTGAAGATATCTTCCTTTGGCTTGCTCCAACATTTCAATACCATCTTCTCCTTGTCCTCCTCCAGGTAGTAGAAGAAGCTCCATAATACCGAACCAGCAAAGTTCACTTTCTTTTCAGGCCTGACTTTCTCACAACCTCTCCCAGGCACAAGTCAAACTCAGCAAAACAAACTCCAACACAGAGTTCAAATCTGCAAACTCCTTAACTTCTTTAACACACATGCTCCTTAGCCTGGGCCAGCCAAAGGTTTCAGGCCCCAGGCCTTGGCCACATGGCCAAGCTCACATGGCTCACATTTTCATCCCACAAAAATGGCAGAATCCAAACCTGAATCTGAATCAGAAATCCCTCTTTGTTCCAACCCTCTTTATATATCCTTTCTGTTTTCCCATCTTCCAGGAATAGCTCCTGAATTATCACATTACAAAGACAATACCTGTTTACTTCTTGCTCCCCCTTGTAGCTTTCTGAAAGGAAATTTTAATCAAGGCCATTCTCACATTTTAGCACATAGTCCTTGAAATCTGCAATCTTAAACAGGAGACAATGACACCCAGGGGGGTAGGCACTCCCTGTCAGATTCACTGTGAAATATTTCATTTGGAGTCCATATATTTTGTATCTTTGTAGAAATAATGGCAGTATAGTCCATTAACCAATTAATTTAATTGTAAGAAGTAATGTGCTATATAGGTCAGTTCATCTATAACCCACCAAATAAAGAGCAAACTTTGAGGACTTTTTGTTTATCTGATCTTGTTTCAAACAGTTACATGCAAAAGGTGCCTTTTTATTCAGGTACAGAACTATGGGCTATGGACATAGAATCCCCTGTATCAAACATAGAATCCCCTGACTACCATTTGTGTCTTTACTTGATCTGCTTAAGGACATTTTGCTTTCAAATATCAAGACCTTAGAAACCTGTTGCCTACATACATTCTACTAATTGAAAACTGATAATATCTGGAGACTATTTTACCAAATGAGAATCTGAAGCAGCATAATCAGTCTTTCTGTGTAGTGTTAGATAACTAGCTCAAAATCCCTGCAAAAACATAAACAAAAACCTTTCTGCCTGAATGACTGTGAAAACTTTGAAAACATCAAACACAGCACTTAATCCTGACACTTTTGATAATCTGGTCTGCACTGTTATTTGTTTGGGGGACCTGTCCTTTGCAATGTAGAATATTTATCAAAATCCCTGACCTCCATCCACTAGATGCTGCCAGAAACCCACCTCTCTCCTTCTTAATTGTGCTAGTTGTGGCAACCCAATATAGAGCTGGGAGGATTTTGGACAAACCAGTCTCAACTGAAAAACACTGAATTAAAGTAATAGGCTTGCAATTTTATTGCTACATTGTTAAAATTTGAAATTGTTAAAAATTTGTAAACCAAAGTACAGCCATTTTGATAAGTAACCTTGTAAAAAGGAGGAAGCAGGATAAATAACACAGGTGAAGATCTTAAAGGAGGACACTCATAAAAAGTGGAAATAGGATAAATCTGCAGAAAACAAGCAGAAAAAGGTAGGTGGCTCATGCCTGTAAGCTTCAGCCTATGAAGTGGCTGGGGCTAGGGATCGCGGTTCGAGTCCCACCTGGGGCACGTAGCAAGCCCTAGTTCTAAAACAGTAGCTGGGTGTGATAGTGAGCACCTGTTATCCCAGCTACCTGGGAATCTGAGGCTGGGGATTGCTTGAGTCTGTAGTACTCCAGGCAACAAGAGCCTGCAGTTGCACTGGCAAAAATAGGAAGACTTAGTCTAAAAAAAAAAAAAAAAAAAAGAAAGAAAGAAAAAGAAAAAGGTAGAACCAGGGGGTGTCTGCATTCTTCAGATGAGAATAATTTACCTCACTTGGCAGTCTGATGTTATGGTAATCATCATGTAAATTCAACCAATTCCCCCAATTCTGTACGAGGTTATATAAACTCTGACATATCAATAGGGAGAGTCCTACCCCCCCCCAAAAAAAAAAGTACTACAGCTGCATCTTTGGTGCCAGTTTGGACCCTAAGTCAAGTTAGCCATAAAGATTTTTTTGCTTTTAAATCACTTATCGTCTTGTGTCCTTTGTGGGACTAAGAGAATTCTGAACTCTAACAACATCACTGGTAAGTTTTTCTGAAGAATTCTGGTCTAAAAATACTGCAAAACTCCAGTGTAGCCAAGAGTCAAACCCAAACAAGTTACAACTTACTTTTGATGTGTGAAATGTGGAGAAAATTCACATATAGAATATTACTGGTTCTCACATTTCTTTTTGTTTACGCGTGTTTATTTGAGGGATGGTTGTTGTTAAGTTCTTGTTGCTTTTTAGTTTGTAAAGAAGAAAAGCTTTTACCACTTAGAGTCAAAATGATTAGCCAATGGCAATGGCATATTTATAATTGCAATCATATGTAAATGTAACCAGATTTAGGTGATATCCTTAGAAATTGCTAAGTCATCAAATCTATCATTCTTGTATAATGAAGAAACAAATTCTTCTAATTAGAGATAGCCTGTTCTTAGAGAAGAACACTGAGCTAGCAACTAAAAGTAACAAAGTACAGTTATGAAAATTTCTTTAAAATTATAAATATTTGTTTAATAAGCAAAGATTTTTGCGTAGACACAAATTTGTATAATAATCTTAAACAAGGAGACATTTGAAAAAGACTAGATTGAATAATTTGCTTGACATGAACCTATATTTCTTTTCCTTAATAATATCAGAGTATAAAATTTAATACTAAGTACATTTAATTTTATATATGATTTTCAGGTAATTTCCAAATGAAAATCATAATTGCTTTGTACTTCCTATTGCTGCTCTATACTGGTTTTATAGAACAGGAAGTCATGAGATTTTAACCATAGATGTTGAATTAAATTGACTTATAAAAATGTCTATATATCAATTCAATTATTTCTGATTAATGTAGCTACTCTCAAAACGCATTTTTAAAATTTTCACACTCATTCATATGACAAACACATCTACAAACTTTTTATCTAAATGTAAACCTAATTACAAGGGTATAAATTCTTAATATCTTTAAGCTCTTGAATTTATACTTGAAATAACAAATGGCCCTTGGTTTGGTGAAAAATACTAAAGAAACAGTTAATAAGAAAGTAAGTTTTTAAAAGTCTTCAGAAGGAAAAAAATGTGTTGTCAATATGTCTGGTGATTGAACTGAATTTATTTTTGTGGTCTTTTTGCAATGGTGGTCTTTGTGCAATGTATAGAAATATCAAATCATATGTCTCATGCTTGAAACTAATATAGTATTGCATTATAGTATTACATGCCAATTATACCATAATAAAGCTTTTTATATTATATATATATATATATACTTTTTTTTATTATTTACAATACTGTGTATGCTTTAGAGTTACAGGACCATGCCTCTTCACATAAAAAAATAAAGGTTTAAACAGAAAAGAATAATAGGTCTCTGAAAAGAGGTATTACTTGTTTTTATAGCTAATATGTGTGTATATATATATATATGTATATAGGTGTATGCCTTTCTGTGTACTATGTTATTGCAATTAAGTTTGGAAGATTTAAATGGCATTGTCATCTAACTATATGTGTATACATGCATGCATATACTTATGTCAATATGCATGTCAATATGCATTTATATTTGTATAAACTGTTAATGTGTCAGACATTAAATTTATTAAGTTATTAAAATTATGTGTAAAGAGATAGTTCATATTTGCCATCAGAATATTTGATTTGTGGCCAGGCATGGTAGCATATGCCTGTAAGCGGCAGCCTAGGAAGCTGCAGCCGGGGCCAAGGATCATGGTTTGAGTCCTGCTGGGGGCACTTAGCAAGACCTAGTTCCAAAAACATATAGCTGGCCTTGGTGGCATGTGCCTGTAATCCTAGCTATCTGGGAAGCTGAGGCTGGGGATTGCTTGAGTCTTTGGTACCCCAGGCACCATGAGCCAGCCTACAGTTCCACAGGGAAAAATAGCCAGACCTAGTCTCAAAAAATAAAAATAAAAATAAAAATAAAACCAAGAATATTTGATTCACTCTTAATTAGTGGAAGTGGATTCATTATTATGTCAATGAAATACTACTGAAACTAGGTGACCAGAAAAGACTTTTTAACTTTAACTGAACACATACAAGCCTGCTTCTCTCTATTAAGCAGGCTGCTAGCAGTTTACATTAACAATTGCCTTTACCTTTATCTGGACACACCTATCTGCCTGCTTCTCTCTCTAGGAAGCAGGCCACAAATGGTTCATTAGCATTTTCACTGTTCACCTTTATCATTGATATGCAAAGACCAGCCAGCTGCTTCTCAGCTTCCAGCTCCAAAAACTGCCAAAGAAAAACTTAGAAGCACAGTTTAAACTCTTGTGGGTTCTTTCCACCATCCCCAGATATCTCAACCAAAATACCAAACCAATGCAAGACTATCAGTGCAGACTAATTTATTTCTAGCAAAGTGATTCCCTAATTATCCTAATAACTACAAAAAAACATGTAAGGAAAACTCTGATTACTTTAACATTATCCAAAACCTTTCTCAGCATTGTCCAAAATCCTTTCCTCAGATTGCCCAAAAATCCTGTCTCTCAGTCCTGATCATCTCACCAATGTCAGTCAGTCAGACTTCCTCTCCATGTGTTTGAAGACATCTTTATTTGGTGTGCTCCTTTGGCGTGTTCCTCCTTATCTTCCATGCTGTCTTCTCCTTGTCGCCTTCAGGTAGCAGGAATTTCATGGTACCAGACCCAGCCAAGTTCACTTTCTTTTCAGGCCTAACTTTTGTACAGACTCTTTCAAACGCAAGTCAAACTCAGCAAAACAAACTCCAACACAGAGTTCAAATCTGCAAACCTCTTAACTGCATCTAGGACACATGCTGCCAGCCTGGGCCAGCCAAAGGCTGCAGCCCCCCAGGCCCTGGCCACATGGTTAAGTCCACGTGGCTCACATCTTTACAAAATGGCCGATTCCCATCTCTCCTCCATTGAATCTCTCTCTCTATCTGATCTCCATATTACAATCCGATCCTTCTCTTTATTTGCACACCCTTTATATACCCTGATTTCCCACCTTCCAGGAACTGCACCTGGACCATTTCACTTCTTCCTCCCCCCTGCATCTCCCTGAAGGAAAATTCCAACTAAGATCATTCTCACATTTTAGCATACCTGTCCTTGAAATCTGCAATCTTAAACAGGAGACAATGGGGGGGGGGGGGAGTAGCACACCCTATCACATGCACATAGGGCTTTGCACTGCATGCCCACAGAATCCCCACAAAGAGGTACATTACACAACCTGTCCACCTCAGATCCATGTCTGCACTTTATCGTAGTAACTACCATCTGTAACTTTACCATCTACCTTTTGGCTGTTAAGGAAATTAACAAACGGGTTTTGTTCCCTTAGGATAATTAACATAGGATGGCATCCTCTGGGGTCGCCAACTGAAACCGGGCAAACAGAAAAAGGCTTTTTGACCTTGACTTTAACTCTACACAGGCCTGCTTCTCTCTACAAAGCAGGCTACAAACAGTTACATTAGCAATTGCCTTTAGCTTGAAGTAGATAAAGTGATTTTCTAATTACTGCAGAAGAAACATATAAAACTCCGATTACTTTAACATTGTCCAAAATCTTTCTCAGCGTTGTCCAAAGTCCTTTCTCAAGATTGCCCAAAAATCCTCAGTCTCTCAGATGATGATCTCAGTCCTGATCATCTCACCAATGTCAGCCAGTCAGAGTTCAATCCGTGTGTTTGAAGACATCAGATATCTTTCTTTAGGTGCACTCCTTTGGTGTGCTCCATCTCCTCCATACCGTCCTCTTCTTGTCAACCAGGTAGAAACTTCATGGTACTGGACCAGCAAAGTTCACTTTCTTTTTATACCTGACTTTCACACGGCCGCTTCAGACACAAGTTAAACTCAGCAAAACAAACTCCAATACGGAGTTCAAATCTGCAAACTTTTTAACCGCCTTTAGCACACATGCGGCTAGCCCAGGCTAGCCAAGGGCTACAGGTCCCTGGTGGCCACATGGCCAAACTCACATGGTTCACATCCCCATCTACAAAATGGCTGAAACTAAATCACTCTCCTCCATGAATCTCTCTATCTGATCTTCATATTGGATCCTCTCTTTCTTTCCACACTCTTTATATATTCTGATTTCCCATCTTCCAGGAACTGCACCTGGACCATTACATCACAAGGAAAAAAAAAAAAAAAAACAGTTTCACTTCTTCCTCCCTCCTGCATCTCCCTGAAGGGAAATTCCAACTAAGGTCTTCTCTTGAATGACCTTAAAATATGCAATCTTAAACAGAAGACAATGGAGGGGAGGGAGTACACCCTATCACTTTCACACACTCATAAGTAAGCTATCACCAAAGAAAAACAGAAAATGACTAGTGTTGGTGAGAATGTAGAGTAATTAGACCATTATTCATTGTTGATAGGGATGTAAAGTGAACAGTTATGATGAAAAACAGTACAGCATTTCCTCAAAAAATTAAAAATAGAATTATGATATGACTTAACAATTTCACTTCTGGGTGTATGGCCAAAAGAATTTAAATCAGTCATTATTTGTGCACTCATGATTATTGTACAACATTATTGTAATAGCTAAACATTGAAAGCAACTGGAGTGTCCATCAACATATGAATCAGTGAATGTAAGAGATGTTCAGTAGAGTACTATTGAGTCTTAAAAAGAAGCAAAACATGTTCTAATTCATGACACAGGTTCTAATCCAGATAACCTTACAGGCATAAACTAAGATAAGCCAGCTGAAAAAACTCTGTATATATCTTTTATACTTACAATAATGTACTTAGTACTGCTCAATTGTGTACTTAAAAATGTCTAAAATAGCACATTTTATATTATACATATTTTATTACATATTTAGAAAGTCATTATTTACTTTTGTATCAGTTGCTCACATGGTAGAGGTTTATCTTCGTATATGTAAATTCAAACTCCTGTTGATTTTAAGTTGATAGCCGCAATGCTTTTAAATTATTTATTGAAAAATATGAATAGACATTTCTCATGTGTGCAGGAGCTGATGCTACTTTTAATGAGGCTAGAGAGCTAAACAAATCCACCCCCGCTCCACCTCAACCTTTTTCTGTTGTTGCTTTGTCTTACTCTACATTCAGAAAAAATAGAACTGCTATGATTTTTCAACAAAAAGTAATTTTTCATTCCCCTAAATGGTCAAATTATTAGGGATTGTTTCTTTGATTTGCACACTCTGGTTTGGTAGTCAGAAACAATAAGAAAATTAGGAAAATTTGGATGTACTTCCTAATTTTTAATTACCCTACATAGTTGGTTTAACACACAATGGGGTACAAATTATCACTTAAAAAGAGAAGAAAAACAACATGCATTTTTGAAGATATAAAGAAAAGAGAACATTTGTACATTATTGGTGGGACTGTAAATTGCTACAAGAATTATAGAAAACAATATGGAGAATCCTCATAACAAAAAAGAATAGAATATCATATGATCCAATTATTCCACTTTTGTGAATTTATTAAAATATACCAAAACACTAATTTGAGGAGGTATATGCACTACCAAGTTCATTGCTGCATTATTTACAATAATCAGGAGTTGAAAGAAACTGGTGTTCATCAACAAATGGTTGAATAATGATGAATGCACAAATACACACACAAAAAATGAAATCCTACTGTTATTTTAAAATATGAAATCTTGCTATTCATTATAACATGGGCATCAAGCTTAGTTAAATAAGGCAGAGGAATAAAGACAAACATGGAATGATTTTACTCAAATGTAAGTAAAGAACAAAACAAATGAAAGGTCATAGCAAAAGAAACTTGTATAATAACAAAATACTGTTTATCGGAAAGGAGGGGGGAAAAAGGGGAAATAAGTCAGGCAAAGGGTCCAGTTGTACAGTGATGAATGGAAACTAGACTATTGGAGGTGAGCATACTATTGTATATACAAATGTTGATTTATTAATACTACATAAGAAAAATTATAAAATACTTTAAATCAATTTTGCTTCAATAAGACAAATATCATATGAGTCTATCAGAAATCAATAAGAATATATTTCAGGGATTCAAAATTAGCAGGTTTTCCATATTTTTTAAAAAAACCAATTATAGCACCAAAACTTTAAAATGATTATCTATTATCAGTGCAGGACTCTATCTTCTACAAGCTCATATCAAGGGCTAATCTGAAAAGGAAAGCAAGATTGATTCATTCTGATTTTTTTTGTAATAAACAGATTACTGCTGCATTCCTGCCAGTGACTATTTTTCCTGCCAGTGACTATTTTTCCTTCTGTCTTAGGAGCTGGAAGGTGATAAATAATAAACAAATCTTAGAGGGAAGGGTTGTATTAACTTTTCTTAATGACTAGATATCTGCTATCAGCTAATATTACCCCCATGAAGAATAATCACATTTCTGAAGCAAGAAACTGAATTAAGATATCCGGGATTCTTTTCCAAAAACAGACGACTTCATGAAAGCTGAATCAAGGTACAAGATCTGTTGAATTTAATTTAATCTCATAGGGATGAATGGAATTTATTAAGGAAAATCATGCGACCACTTATTTAATGTAAATTTTGATTATGAAATATACTTTCTAGCTTATTTTTGCAAAGGCTAATTTTTCTCAGGCTTTCAGGCTTTATTTAGCTCCTCACAAGGGTATCTCTGAACACTGTGGAACTATACCTAAGTCTAAGACAGGATGAAAAGAATATTAATTTAAGAAGATTTTAAAAAGTGTTGATTTCTTTTCTGTTGAACAGAAGACGGGAAAAATATATCAATTTTTATTGTACATAGTACATTTTCAGGCTTATATAAAAATGTACTATGGGAGATAACTAATGATTCATCTATTCTTTCCCATTTCTCCACAAGTGAAATTACGGCATCTTTTTGCAGCAAAAGGCCTTTTCCAGAGAGTTGTATAGTATACAGCCCTGGGAGACAGAAAAAGTGTCTCCCTCAGGAGAAAAGAGAAAGCATGATTATACACATCATCAAAAGATTGCAGATATTTAAACTCAGAATTCTCCCTCTGTCATGACACCTATAATGAGGTATCATCTAAGACACCTTAAGATGCTCCTCCAATGGATGAAACTTTATACAGTTTTCTTAGTGATTTGAGACCCTTGGCATCCCTTTTCTTAGATTGTTCATGTAGAAAACTATTGGAAATTATTTCTCTGTTTCTTTAAGATATAAATCACCCAGTCACATGAGAACTTTCAAGGGTCTGGGAGCAATTCCTTTGAAATGGAATAAAAAAATAATAGTCCCTATCTGCTTGTCTTTGTGGGAGGCTAGGTATTTAATTTAGATAAGCGCCAATTAATAAAAATAGGTGCCCTAATTTCATTCACCCCCTCCCTGCTGATGTTCTGTTGTGATTTTCCACTAACTTACCACAACACATATAAACTCTCTTCACTTAAAAATAAATATATATATATACATATATTCAAAAAGGTAAGTTTATTATACAAAGAAAAGGACAAAATAAAGAATACTTGCATAGACACAGTCATTAGAAAACAGAAAGAGCTGCCCTGGAAAGGGCAGGTTTGTTAAGAGAGGTCTGCATAGCTACTGGCAGGCAGGAGAGCTGCTTCTACCATTTTGTAAAGAGAGTAGGCAACAAGGAGCATCTGTGTAGACACAGGTGGGCAGGAGGATTGCTGTCCTGCAAAGGGAGTTCAGTATAGAGACGCACGCACAAAGTCATGTGGTGGAGGTTGGGACTGGGGGCTGGTGCAGGAGAACTGAGGATACTCGTTGCTTTTCTTTCAGTATAATTGAGTACAGATCATTCTCTCCTGTTGTGAAAAGATTGGTTTTTTTTTTTTCCTGATACCTTGTGTAGAGATTGCACAGAGAGGTTTTTACCTCTATGGGGAAAAATATCCTATATCAATTAGTGTAATATTACTTTGACACATACAACTTTTATCATGTTGCTTTGAGTTGGTATCAGTGCTCATGGTACAAAAATAAGTTAAACTCTACTTATTGATATTTTAGTGAAGAATTACTATCTTCTTTGACCTAAGAATCCATGCATGTTATAAGTATCCACAACACTGTGGTGCAGCTAAGTTGTTAGTTTATAGGAGGTATAAAATTTCTAGTCATTGAAACTGGCGATCCAATTTCAGCATTTTTTTCCATGCTGACTATATAAGTTCTAGCTCCATATATCAAATTTTAATAAGCTCTGCCATGCTGCTGGGTCTTTCATTAATAAGTTAAATATGACATTGACATTTGCTCATTACCTATGTGTATGACAGTAAGGATTTTAACAGTTTGAGAACTGTTTCCATCTTATATTGTTAATATGTCAATGTCCACCTATTATTTTCAAAGGCTTAGTTCACATAATGCAAAAATTTTAAACAACATTTAGCTATTTCAATGCTACTAGTTTGGTGAACATTCAGTCCCTCAATTGTTTCAGTCTTTCATTTGCAGAAGACAAATTGTTATATTTCCATATGACTCATCTGTTTGCAGTTATCGATTTCCCACTATTTTCAACATCATAAAAACAATCATGAAACTCTTCCTTTTATACTAGGTAATCAATTTGTTTTTGAGTTTTTGAAACATTTTACTAAATGTCATTCTTTAACTAGATTAAATACTACCATTTACTTTTTTCCAGAGTTATTGAGCTGCTAATATTTTCCAACTATATAACTTGGAAGTGCAATTTCATACCCTCATATGTGCCCATGTTTCACATCTTCCAACAAAATTCCAGTTTTAAAAAACTCCATCTTTTCCTACCTTCCCCCCAAGTGTTCCAAAACCCTGTAAGGGAATGTTTATATAATCTTATTAATGATTTTTTCAAAACTAAAATCAAAGAAGATGTGTATAATACTTCAACAAATAAACAGATACATATATTTGACACATTATTCTTTGATAAAAAGAATGGCCTATCAAACCACAAAAAAGATGTGGAAGAAACTTAAAAGCTTACTGCTAAGTGCAATAAACTAAACTGAAAAATCCACATAGTGTATTATTCCAATTATATGATATTCTGGAAAAGGCAAAACTATAAGGAGAGTTTAAAAGGATATGTTAGAATATAAATGGAATGGATTCATGAATCTCTTATATTTGGAGACATTTATCATCATTTTCTTTGCAATATTATAATTATGGATATGTGGCAATATATTTTTAAAATCAACAGGACTTACATCAGGAAGAGTGCTCCAATGTGTTTTAAAATAATCATTTGAGGAAGAAAAGAATGTTAAGAAGGAATGAAGAATGTAGACTGGATGAAAGAATGTAACTATATCGAAAATGAATGAAGCACAATGAAGATAGTGCAAAGAAAAGGAGTTCATACAAATTCTTTTGGGAAAGAGATAAAGGCAAAAAAAAAAAGCTAGGAAAAAAAGGAAACTGCTAGAGGAATGTGCATGTGTATGTGTTTTCTGGGTGTGTGTGAAAGAATCTCAAGAAAAAATGAAAATATATTACCATTATGTTTTTCAAGTTTGTATGCAAATTATATCTTGTATCACAATTTGTGATACAAATTGGCACCTAAACTTCAAGTTAATATGTTCTTTTAAACTACACAATATACTACATTGTATTGGTATGTTACCATTTACAAATAGCTCAAAGTCAAGGAAAGGTGTTATATTCCTTAGGAAAGTAACACAACTAAGTAAAGATTTGGTATATAAATTGAGTTGAAAACATAAATATATATAAAACTTAAGTTTTGGAATTGAAGTTATAAATCATGATAAAGAGGACTGACCAACTATAATTATAGTAGAGAATGTGATCTTATTTCCTTTAAAATGGTCTCATTCATAAATAAATCATTAATGTTTTACAGTCTCCAAAGTCTCCCAGTTTTTCTGGTTGTATTTATACATATTGTCTAAACTTTACATTTTAAACCTTAATTCCTTTTCAATATTATATATCCAAATATACTGTTCTTATATTTAGTTTATACTTAAAATTAGAATTATTTTATATATTTTATTATTTTAAGTATCTGCATATATTTTTTAATGATAGGGAAAGAATTGTGAAACTAGAAATTAAGCCAGTTAATCCTGCAATACAGTTTAACTAATATAATATTAAAATTACAAATTTTATACTTTGTAATCCCATTAGATACAACAAATAATTTGAAAGATAATCTTGTTTAAAATGTGCATTCTTCCCACTGAACACTAAAAATCATTATTAACATATATTCATAAAACTATCAAATAGTTATTGCATTGTGATGATAAACAAAAGCTATACTACCAGTTATCAATATTTGTCATAAAAATTTACTAACTAAAATATCACCAATGTATGTTCAGGCAAATAAAAAAGAATAGAGCTAAAAAGAGACTCCAAAACCATACTTACCGTAGATGGTCACCTGATTAGGGAAAACACAATCCTACCAAGGAAGAAATAATGTTCCTTCACTACTGGTAGCAATTGAATTGTTTACTTACATGGAAAAATATGTCTTAACTTGTACCTTAAACCATATACACAAAAACAATTTCAGATTAACTACAATTGAAGAGAAGAAAGAAGATATATGAATCATTTTGGTGATGCTAGAATATAAGGAATTTATGAAGTAGGATTCAAATGCACTGTACATTTGAGAAAGTGAATTGTAAATAAATAAAAAATGAAACCATAATTGGTACCACTACATGTATACTATATATCTAAAATTGTGTGATTGAAATATTAGTGACAAGGATATACACAACCCTAGCTCTCCTACATACTGATGAAAAAAGAAATTGCTGTAGTCATTTTGGAGAATGTTTCTACTAAAATAGATTTATTCTACTAAAATAGGATATAGACACACTCTATGCCTATATTGTTACAATTTAGGTTTATATTCATATATACACCAAAAAACCAGGTAAAGAATAATTAGATAATTATTCATAATGGGCCAGATTTGAAAGTACATAAATGTTCACTCTTAGTAAAATGGATAAATAATATGTGACATATTTATACAATGAAATACTATAGAGAATTGGAATGAGAAAATTAGCTCAAAGATGAATGGAATTCACAGTTAATAGTGAGCAAAAGAAGCCAGCAGAAGAACATGCATTTATCATCCTATTTGTTCAAAGTTCAAAAAAAGAAAAAAACTCATTTATGTTCTGGTTAACAAACTCATAACTGAACAGTGATAGGATTTCTCTGTGTGTGTATATTAAACTTCAGCACAAAATGAACTAACAAATGTATTTAAAATACTGATGCATTCTTTAGCAAAACTGTCAAATTATAGTCTTGAAGCATATGCATAATGCATTCATGAAAATTTATGACAGTCAAATTCTTAAATTTTTGGATAACTTCTTAAATAATGTTGCACACTTCTGCACTAAATTGTTTAATGTATGCAATAGACATGTTTTCTTGATTTCTTCTTCTTCAAACTTCTTTGCATATAGGAACACCCCTGACTTTTGCAAACTGTTTGTTTTAATTAGCTTACTAATAGATTCTTTAAGTTTTTCAATGTATATTTTCACATGATCTGAAAATAGTGATAGTTTCACTTCTCCAAAGAAAACATCCAGATGGTCAACATACACATGAAAAATTGTTCACAGTCACTTATTTTCAGGAAATGCAAATCAAAACTACACTGGGATACTGTCTCACACCTGTGATTATGTCCCATATCAAAGACTAGAAACAACAAGTTTTGGTGAATATATGAAATAAGGGATCTTTCTTCATTGTGGGTAGGATAATGGACTAGCCCAGGCCTATGTAAAACTCTATGGAGAGTTCCCCAAATAATAAAAATATATCTATCTTACATCTATGGATCTCACTTCTAAGTGTCTACCAGAAAAAACAAAAACACTATTTCAAAGGCAAGTATCTCTTATGTTCATTGCAGCACTATGTACAATAGCTAACTTAGAGACGACCAACCTAAATGCTCAAAAATAAGTGAATTAGTAAGATGTGGTTTATACATGAAATGGAATACTGCTCAACTACACAAATAAACTTTAGTCATTCTCAAGAACAAGCATGGAACTAGAGGGATTATGCTAAATGAAATAAACAAGAAAGAGAAAGACATATTATATGGCACCATGTTTATGTAGACTACAGAAAAACACACAAAAGATGAGAAAAGACAAACCAGTATCTAGCCCTACAAACCTGGCTATAATAAAATTGAGGTGTCCAGAGGTGGGGGTGAGATGGAGCCAGCACAGGAGAAGGGACATAATGGATTGTGTGGGTTATGGCTGCCCTGGTGTTGGGTGTGATGTGGTAATGTACACCTGAAGGATGTGATCCTGGACCTCTAAATCATATACTGTGCTGGAAACAATTATTATATCAGTTTACCAAGTTCTAGCATTGTGTTTATTCAATAGTTTAAGTTTCTAAGTCAAATAATCAGTATACTTTTCTGATTTTTAATATAACTCCCCTTCTTTCCTTCTTTAATGCCTCCCTCAGCTTTTACTCCCTCTTCCTTCACTCCTCCTGCCTCCTTTTCTTCCTTATTTTGATTTATTATATCAGCTTAAAAAAGAAATGACAAGGTACGTTTCAACAAAAGATAGGGTTAGGTATAAAGAAATATACAGTTGTGAAGTTATTTTGAAATCAACAAAATGCACAGCTCTATTATATCTTTATCTGAAATTTCTCATCACATCGGCAGATCCAT
Source organism: Uropsilus gracilis (assembly GCA_004024945.1). Classification (NCBI taxonomy): domain Eukaryota; kingdom Metazoa; phylum Chordata; class Mammalia; order Eulipotyphla; family Talpidae; genus Uropsilus; species Uropsilus gracilis. The sequence goes on from PVHY01010403.1 coordinate 42,802, forward strand.
AGTTAAAAAAGTAGGCAAGGATTGCCTTTTGGAATCCAACATCATGTCTCAGTCTGACATTATCTGAACAGTTACCTCAAGAAATTTCAATCAAATTTTTCAGAATGTTTATTGAAATGTGTCAGCTTTGTGCTCAACTTACTGACGTAGTAATGATTTTAATGAACTAATTAGACTGTAGCCATTTAAATTATTTTATATAATTATAGTAGTCATTTTAGCCAGACTTTTACATTTTGGTTTTTTTTTTTCCATAGAAAGGAGACAGAGTACTAATGTAAATTAGAAACTTTCATGAATAGACAGTATTAACCGATTTTAATTTGTAAAACTGTTGTTTCATCTAATTTTTATGGATATTAAGATTGATAGGAAGGCTAACTTTTCTCTAAAAATATGGAAAATAATGAAAAAAAGTTCATCATCTTAATATTGAAAAAAGCAATGCAGATGTTAGACAGTAGTTAGGAAATAAAGCTTTTTGAAGGCAAAGTTTTATAGACAAAACTCATTGAAATATGGCAGGTATGCCATGCCTATAATCTTTTATAATATATTAAAACAATGTCTTTTGCATTATTCAAATTTTACAAAAATATTTGTCTAGATTGAAAGTAGTCATTTTCAGTTTTATTATGTCATCTAGATAAGTTAATAATGGGAAATTTACAGGAAGCCGGAATCCTCTGGAAAATAATTAAAACAAGATATAGGAAATTTTACACTGTTAATACTGATTTAGCTTTCATGTATTTCATGTTTTATATGTCATTCACATGTTAAAAATTTTTAAATTATGATCAAAATAAAATTTATGATCAAAATAAAGCTGAAGACAGTTATACAGGAAACCAGTTTACAAACTTGTATCTTTTTGTCATCTGCTGAGCTGTAGGTAATCAGCAATATTTCTTTATGTATAGACATTATAGAGATGAACTGGTGGAAGGGGCAAAAAATAAAACCAAACCAAAAACAACCCCACATCTGGTTAAAATATATGCAAAGTAACAAAAACTGAAAAACAAATTAAAAACAAAATGAATAAAATTCTTTTTGCCTAATTCAAGGCAAAAATATAATCACAATAGACCAAAATATCTCACCTGTGTTTTGTTAAAGAAAAGAACAAAAGATTGTCAGAAGAGATAGATTATTCCTGGCCCATTCCCTCAGTCCCACATCTAATTCATCAGCAAAGTCGGTCAAATTGTTCATGTGTGCACATTTCTTTCTCATCATTGCCACAGTCCTATATCAACCCCATCTCTTCTTAATTAATAGTGCTGCAGGAGACTCCTACGTTCTACCCACGGTCACGTCAGCTCATCCACTGTAGAGCACATATCAGTTATAATAATTTATAAAATAGAAATCAGAAACTCTTCTGCTTGTCTAAAACTCCCCTATGACTTTACAACCCATTTCAAATAAGTTCAAATAACTTAAGACAGTATTCAAGGCCTGATGCTATCTAACCCTTAATACTCTATCCATTTTTATCTTGGTCTTGTTTTGCCTTTCCAGTTACTCCCTGGGAAACCTGGATTTCTTTCATTCTTTTAAACTGACAAACTAGTCCCACTTTTCCATCAACATGAATGTCATTCTTTAACAAGGTATTCTTGACCTTGACAATAGGAGATAAGGTTTTTTTTTTCTCATCTTTATTGTATATTCCATTTTTTTTACCAATATCTGCTTTATTATTATTTTTTGCCGTTTTTAATAATAAAAATTAATTAAGATATATAGTCAAATCTTTTTGATAACATTGTTCTATGAAAATAATAAGATAATGTAGTAAACAATATATGTGTTAACAGAAAGCTACCAGTGTCACATGTTTTGCCATAATTGTGTTCACTATATTCCTTTACAAAAGTATCTATTGTGATTTACTATATAGAAATTTCTACATAATCACATTATTATTGCTGTTCTATAGATCATGGAATTATTGAAATATAATTTTTTCTATAGCAATTTCTTCCTGCTTCTGTACAAATAATCACATATGAAGATGTCTAAAGTAACAAATAACTATCCCTTTACAGTTATGTATATCAGGCATCTAAACTTGAGGTAGCACAAAATTTCATTTCATCTGGGGACTTGAAGGAAGTGTTTATTTCCTGAGTTTTCTGGTTCTCAGCTGAGCCTTTCCTTGATTCTCGACTCCTTTCTTATGTCTTTTTCATGTTTTTTTTTTCATTTCCTACCACATCATATACTATTTTATATTGTATCATACTCACTGCAATTTCATGTTACCTCTAATAAAGACCTTGTGATTATTCTAGGACCCACCTGAAAATAATGAAGAGTATCTCCTCATCCAATAACTCTATATGCATTACATGCGAAAAATCATTTTGGCTTGTAAGACCCCCATTTACAAGTTCTAGTGTAAAAAGCATGGTTGTAGGTTATCTTTGGTGGTGCATGATTCAGTCCACTGCCCTTTGCAAATATTTGGAAAATCTCTTTACTAACAGTAACCTCAATAAACACCTTAATGACTCTGCATATGAATCATTTTTATTCCTTTGCTACTAATCTATAGAAAACTATAGATATTCCCATACGAAGCTTGTAGCTCCTGACCCTGCTAAATTTACTTTAGTTTTTGCACTGCTTTTTTATATTCCAGTAATAGTCTATGATAATAATTATGCTGTATATGAATGAAATAGAACAATTTCCTTTTAAGCAGTATCTGTACTGTTTATTAACTTTTTTATGTACATGATTTACTATATAAGACCTCTGAGGAAATAGAAGTGGCAGGAAATAAGATTCCTGCTTTGTTCCCTATCTTAGAAAAAAACATCAATATTATATTTGACATTGACTCTGATGGTCACATACATCTTTTCTGAAATTTATTAATTATTCCTTTTAAGCATACTTCACTGACCAGTTTATTTAAATGGACATTAAATAAATTACTCTTATAAAATATATGCCATTCACTCATTAGGATAAACACAATAGAGGATAACCTATATATTTGGAAGCTATAATTACTATTATACACATACTATTAGCCAAAGTTAGTGATACTGATAAACCTGACCTCTCTGGATTATGTGGCATACACCCCCACTAAAATGATACTTGATGTCACATGAACAATGGCATAAACCATTTTGCAGATACAGGAACAAATAAGTTAGAATAGATATCCAGTTTATTACAATATGCTCTATCTCAAGATTCATCAAGCAAAAAAACTGAATCACTATCTCTTTTTGATCAACAATTTTAACACTGATTCATTACTATTCTCCATACTTCTTTAGAAGTCTTGGCAAATAACACAACTGATATTTAAAACTGCTTGGTTTCTCTCCTTTCAGTCTTATCCTTTTCCGTTCCCTCCTCTTCTTTCTCTTGTCCATCTCCTCAGTCTTCAATAATGTTGTCAATCCCACTGTTTCACTTGTTCTGTCCCATGGTTGACCCTGAGGACTCTAGTTGAAATTCCTACATAATCTTGATTTTAGACATATCACTATTCACCCACCATTAACTTTTTAAATTTTCCTACTCATGCCCAACCCCACCAATTTTCAATTTCACAGAATCATTCCCTCCTTTAATACTATCACCTATCATTTTTCCTTCAATGTTAATTCTCTATTCAAACATTCCCTATTATTTAACCACCAAGTACTCAAGTTACCTCCAAAATAGTCATAGAGTGCCAATAAAGAAAACAGTTGGTCCTTGGTTCAGAGATGGCCACTGTCTTCCTGTGTCATCAGATTGCTGAGACAGAGTAGACTTTCACTTCTCATAAAGGCACTAATCAAGATAGGAAGCACTAATTACCCTCATAATTTAATCTAGTATTATTTCCTAAAGGTCTCACCTCCAACTATTTTCTCATTGACAATAGGTATGAAGGGATTTGGGGCTTTAACAAATTAATATTGGGACACATAAAATTCAAAATACAACAGATAATTTTTTTTCTTAGTTAACATTTGTACATCTGTATGTTCAATAAAATTAGGAAATATGACTTCTTTTAAAGGGTACATGGTCATTTAACAACCAGAGAACCTTAAAAAAAAAAGCAGTAAATTTGAAAGTTCTTAAATACCTCAGAGTCTGTTCTTTGACCATAACAAAACTTGGTTAGAAATCACAACTTTGAGCAGGAGGGAAAGGAGGCGGGGGGGGGGGGGGGGGGGGGGGGGGGGGGGGGGTGAAGGGGAGAGAAAGGTGTAAACCCCTGGGATTACAATGTTGTGAAATTTATATATAAATTTTAAAAAATAGTGAGAGCATAAAAAAAGAAATGATAATCATTTTCAGAATTGAGATATTATATTTTTTCAAAACAAATGACAGAAAAAAAAAAGTAAAGAATCCTAAGTTTGGTAGTAATCATTCTCAATCATGATTACTTTCATGAATTGAAGTTAGGATAACTTTGATTCTTAAATTTATTTATTTGCATTTTCATAGGGTATGTTAAACATGTATTTCAGTACCTCAGAAGTAAGGTACAAAATTCATTTCATACTCTCAAATAATCAGAAATAATATGAAAGGATGATTTTAGGAATATTGTTCCATTTCATTGATTTTTCAATTGCGTATTTTGTATATTTCATGTCATCTTGGTATCAGTCATTGATATTTTAATTTTAGATTGTATTTTTGGAATTCTGTTAGCCTAAAATAGTAGGGATGAGTCTAATCTGTATACCAGGGGAGAGCCCAGATCCTAAATTACTCACTATCCAAGATAATACTAGTTTTCTAGGAAAAGATAAATTTAAGAAATTGATATACATGGATTTTAGAATATTTTAAGACAAAATTAATAGTTCATATTCCTGAAATTGATCAATTCCCTATAAAGTATGCATGGGTCTCTGTAATTATATGCTTATTATACATATAATAACTATCTTATATGCAATATTTGATATACATATTAATTTAAAAATTGAAGGCACAGGAGAACTAAAATATATATGAGATGAGATGCATTTAAATAACTTTATACTTTCTTGTAGTATTTCTTATATTCTATGCTGACCTCTGTTCTAACAGTAAAATTATTGATGAGTTATAGATAATAATATAGGTAAAATCAACACACTTTAAATTTCAGTTTCACCAATTACTAGCTGCATCACCCTAAATGAGGTATGTACATTAGCTCCTTCATCTATAAAATATAAATTAAAGTAACTGCTTTATAAAGTTTTCTTTTGAAAATCAAAGAGTTTGAATTATGTGTGTATAAATACATATACACAAATATTGTTTTAGAATTGTATTTGACTCATATAGGTAATACTGAATATGTACTCTGCATTATTGTTGAAACAACTGATTCAACAGAAAAGAGAGAAAGCAATTGACATTAATCAAAATGCAAATAAGAATCATGCATGGTTTGTGAAAGTGCCATAGAAAGAAGTTTGCTAGAAAGTGAAACACAGGTAGAGAAATGGATTATGCTAGTTGAGAAAATTGGATGTATAAAGAGAATAGAAAATGACATTATTTTTCATCTGTGTGAAAAATTGACTCATGAGAATAAATGGATGATGACATTACATTGATACTCTCGATTAAATTGACTTATAATCTTTAATTTGTGCTATTGGTGTATTCTTTTAAAGGAATCCTGAGATATGATCCAATCAAAGATTAGATCATTACATATCCAAAGTCCATTCTCCCTTTTTTAATCTTTAATCTTACAGGTTTGTGTGCGCGCGCGTGTATGTGTGTGTGTGTGTGTGTGTGTGTGTGTTTGATTTCATGTAGACAGTCAATAAATTACTCTTTGTGACCACAGGACCAAAAAACTAGGTGACTGTTGCTAAATGCTAACAAAATGTTATTCTTCAACTTATAACTTGTTGGCAGATGTGTTTATACCCATACCAAATAATCTGAAACAAATACCTAATTTGACTTAAACTCTAGTTAAGTTTCCTTCCTCCCTTGCTCCCAGAACTTTGGTCTATCCTTGAGCATTGGAAGGCATTACAGCTTAAAAGCTCTCTTGAGAATTGTATGACCTCAGGAAAAACACTTCATGCTCAACTGTACAGTACAATAACACCAACCATTTGGACACATCTTGTCATTTATAGTACTGTTTGCTCTTCTCTATAAAGAAAAGTGCTGAGCTTCTTGAAGACTTTATGATCAAAGCATTTTTACTATTGTAATGTTTATTCACCTGCCTTCATATGATACTTTCAGCAAATGTTTTTCTCTACCTAAATATGGATTTATTTGATGCCCCACAAGTGAAATGTGTAACCTCTCATGTTTGTTATTTTGTAGTTCATTTCATCCTTAAAATACTAATTACCTCATCAAATATAGTATTTGTTAGCATTATACTTACTAATTTCTGATTTAGTAGGTATAAGTTAACATCAGCAGTAATGTTGTTTTGGATTTTTTTTTGATATGTTTAAATATATGGAAAATACAGTTTGCATTATCCTCACTGTCATTGATTGATGACAAAATAATACATCTATTTTTCAAACACATTGATACAACTCATTATTTAAAGAGTTGTACTTCATTAATATATACAATGATATGTTGATTGAAATAAAATATTAAGATATAAATATCCATGGATAAATTTGTATCAGTATGTGAATATATATGTAAAGTATATATAATCTATATGTAAATATACACACATGCCAGTTCTCTCACATTTTCTGATCATCAAATGCTTTAGATTAGATACTGCAGATAATCAAATCTAATATAAAATTTAACACAAAACTTATAAGGCAATAATGGCCAGGAATTCAGTTCAATTTGTAATAGTGAAAAATCCAGAAATGTATAATAACTTAGAGAGAAAAAGCATATAAGTAGAACATGGGAGAGCCATTATTGAGGGTTGGTCCTAAATAGCCATCAATGTTTTATGAGTCATGCAAAGAGATAACCAGCAGGAGTAAAGAGAAGTAAGAAAAAGTCATAGAAGATAAACTGAAACATACTCTCTCAAATGTGGGGGAAAAAAAAACTAATGAAAAAGCTTTCTTCACCAAAACCTATTTTTGTCCCTTAATATATTTCATGGGAATATATAAAAAAACATTTTGTTGTATGAGGGTGTTGTTTGAAGGTGTATGGGATATATTTGACAATATTTTAAAATATATATTTATGATGTGAGGGTGCTTAGGCATAGTTGTTTTATCTTCATGTTGTTTTAGCTTAATGGTGTCAATTTGAAAATACATGACTAAAAACATAACTAATACAACAATTCTCAAGTTTTCAAACTTCATAAAATCTTCAAAATATTACATTTTCAACTATGGCACACTTGTGTAAAGAAAAGCAATTTCAAATGCTGCTTCATATATCTCCTTTAAGATGTGCTTTGAAACACTGATTGGCATAATTTTTCATTTACTGTGAACATGCTTACCTAAAATGAAAATTATTTCTAAAGTAATGAAATGTACAACCTTATGAAAGCATGATAAAACAAGTGTAAATATAAAAGACAAAAAGTAAACTTTTATTGTTGCAAATAATTATAGTAGAAGGCTTTGTTATATTCAAAACATTACTATATAACATATTATTATAACATATTACTTGAATGCTTTTGCTCAATGTTGCAAAATTTTAATTAACTTATATAAAAGCAGTTTTCATTTTGAATATAATAAGAAAAAGTATCATTATTTTTCCCTTTTCAAAGGGAAATAATTTTTGTAATTTTTCCTATGAGTTCTTGATGTGTCCAGTGTAAAAGAGCAATTTGTATTATTATATCACTATAATAAAATAACTCCTGATGAATAATAAAAAAGAATAATAAATAATAAAAAATAAAAAATAATAATAAAATAACTCCTGATGAATGTTTAGAAATGAAATGTTTCTATATATACAAATAAGCTAAAATTTGTCATATTTGGAATTATGAAAGTATCAAGACAATGTAATTCTTTCAAATAATGGTTCAAATATCTAGTCTTTTGTAGAAAGAGAGCAATGCAACATTTGATATTCATGGGTGGCCTTTTAAAAATATTCTGATATTCTGACTAAGAACACCACAACTAATTGAATGATTTTGTACTGGAGGTGAGGTTTTTGGTTCATGAGTTTGGAAACCTACAGGGTTAATAATCATATAATAGAAACTTCAAAAATTGAAACGTGCAATCCATGAATAAATAAATGCATTGTGGCCTCAATAATGATAAGTAAGCCATTTAAAACTTGGTTTCCATCAAACCTCATCCTTCTAGAGAAGCCATCATGATTGTTTGCATCGTAGGTTATCAATATCAAATTGAACTATCTAAAGTCCTTAAAGACTTTGGGCATTTCCTTTTTCTGTGGACATAGTTAATTGAGTAGATATCTACATGATTTTTTGGGGGGAATGGATGAAATCACAACCATGTATACCATCTAATGTTGTTGTTCATTCTCATGGAGTCCCATCTTTTTCTTTAGTCAACAGTTTCCAGGACTGAAAACTTCAGACATGACCTGAAAACTGGCAGAGAAGTTTTATTATTATTTATTATTATTATTATTATTATTATTAAATGGTGGCTGCACTTAATATCTTGATTATCCTTTAGTGATAAAATTGAATAGTATACTTATTCAAAATTCATGTATTAAGTCCCCAGGATACCATATTCTATTAATTACCTCCAACTATAATGTGGTAAGATCCCTGAATCTCAAACTTTAGAATAACTGTACACACCTTAATCCTGACAGCTAAGCATGCCTATCTGATGTGCAATATTTCAAAACCATATGAAATTTGTGAAAAAGAGCCAGTTTTATAAAAATATCTCCTATCTTAAGTTCTAGTCAATACAAAACATTAACAATTGAGATAATGAAGCTAGAGCAACTTATCAAAGCATTTTTACTGATCTGGCATACACCATGTCATTTGAGCTCTCCAAGGAACATAGTCAACAACTAAGATTTCTGGCCTTGAGTAAGACATCCACATTTGTGTTCAAGAGGTTCAACCTGCTTCACAGAAGCAAGGACATGTTATTGCCACCTTGTGAGTAGTCCAAGAAATGCAATGGCAATAAAATGTATATCATAATTACTTTGGTAAGGACAGAAGAAAACTATTAAATTTGTAATTAATTGTTGAAGATTTACAAGAATTCATACAG